>JAMKCH010072204.1:0-10852 GCA_023653785.1 Ophioderma brevispina
CCGGACACATTGAACAAGCCGATCAATCCCCAGACTCCCGTCTAATCCCCGTCAATGCGGATATCCGGGAGCACCTGGCATGGTGGCCTCACCGCCCCAATCTGACTCGGGGAATTTCTTCCCCCGCCTCCTTTCGATTTGTTATCACTACGGACGCGTCGAAGTCGGTTGGGGGTGTTTTCACCTAGACCTCACGCTTCGGGGACTTGGTTCCGGACCGAGGCTCAAGCCCATGTCATCGCCTCGAATTTTGTGGGCAGTGGAACGTGCCCTAGCTCACTTCGAGGCGAAGGTGACCAACTCCAGTGTCCTAGTAAAGACGGACAACTCCACCGTGGTTGCCTACATCAAGAAACAGGGGCGGGACTCTTTCACCCCGCCGCCCCTGTGCCTCGACGCCATGCGTCGCATAGCGTGGTGTCGAGACCGGGCCATCACGATGTCCGCATTACACATTCCATGGGCCGTCAACTTCCTTGCCGACCATCTTTCCCGCGGCAGGATGACGGCCTCGTTAATGGATACTGAAACCGAGATTCTGTCGGGAAGATCTTCGAAGATTGTACGTTCTCAAATCGATCTATTCGCCTCTCATCTGAGTCACCAGCTCACTCTGTACTGCACCCGGACTCACGACCCTGGTGGGTACGCATTCACTCCTGGCGATGGACTGGACGGGAATCACGGCCTATGCCTTCCCAGCCCATTCCTATCCTACATCGTGTAGTTTCGAAATTGGCGGGAGGCTTGCCGTGTCAGCCTCATCGTCTCCCGTTTGGCGCGAAACCACAACCTTATGGTTTTCGACCGATGGTGTATCGCCTGCGTCTTCTGCCGCTGCGTCTACCATCCGTCCGGATCTAATATCCCTTCCGGACGGAGGGGCCGCCAGTCGTCGCTAGAGCACCTAGCGTTGACTGCATGGCCATTATACGGCAACGATCCGATATTCTGGCCTTTTCACAAAGGGCTGCCTCGCTCATATCGAGCAGGAAGACGGAAATCCCCAAAAAAAATGGGACGCTTACTCTAAGCGTCTCGGACCCCTACTTCCGCTGGTGTGAGCGACGAGAGGTCTCTCCGACTCGGGCACTGTAGACTCCGAATCGCTGACTTTCTCACCGAAATCGCTTTGATAGCGACTTGAAACTTCGACTGTTTGAAACTACAAGTTCCTCTATCCTAGCGATCCATAAGGGTTTCGACGACGGATCAACTAGCAATGACGATGGTTTCGATCCTTCTCTTCTAGAGGGGATGTTTAATATACGACCTCCGGCCAGGAAAGCGGTCCCACCCTGGGACCATAATACAGTCTTAGACTCTTTAGTGAAGCCCCCGTTCGAACCAATGGCGGATTCATCACTAAAACATGTCACCATTAAGATGGCCTTCCTGGTCGCTCTCGCCGCTGGGAGACGATGCTCGGATATCAAGAATATCTCTATGTCCAGCGTCAGAACATCTCTCGGGACAGGTCAAATTGTTCTTTTAGCCGTATTTTCTAGCCAAGAACGAGTCATCCATTCCACACTCCACATTATCCTTACCCGAAGTGCATGTCACGCTTCGTGTGGCGGGAATGATCGCCTGTGGTGTCCCCTTCGGGCCCTTGAGACTATACACGTAAAACTAGTCCTGCGCAGGGGCTCGAACGACTCGTTGTTTCTTACCCACGCTTCCCCCCACGGGTCCGCTCTAAAGCGATTATTGCTAGATGGATTAGTGCTGTTATTAATTATCCAGCGTGATAGGACTCCCCAAGCTCGAGAATCCCCTTCAGTCGTACATCCGCGTCATGGGCCTATCCACGCGGAATCAGCATTGCCGAAATTTGCGAGGCTATGTCGTGGCGGGCTCCCACAATTTTTCGTCGGTGTACTACAGAACGTACACTCCCCAAGAGAACTTTGCGAGGGCACTCCTGCTGAAACAACACTAAAATTCATCTACACTATACATAAGTCTCCCATCCGGTTGCCGACTGTGACTCTCACCACCCCGGAGTATTCCGTTTTTCAGGGGACATCTATGTCCCCTATTGTTTATGTTAATGCCTTTTAGGCCTTTTTACATATGTTTCTTTATATGTTAGTGTAGTCTCGCCTTTGGCTGGCACTCCTCTGTTGACTGCTCTGAGATATCATGCTTCCTACCTCCGACTGAGTGTGCTTGTCTGGTGTTGATTGAAATTATGCATCAATCAACGGGGGTTTAATGCATATATTTCAGTCACCATTGGTGTAAAGGAATCAGTTCAGTGTATTGATTTAGTTAAAAACACATT
Source organism: Ophioderma brevispina (assembly GCA_023653785.1). Taxonomy (NCBI): domain Eukaryota; kingdom Metazoa; phylum Echinodermata; class Ophiuroidea; order Amphilepidida; family Ophiodermatidae; genus Ophioderma; species Ophioderma brevispina. Next base: position 2,288 of record JAMKCH010072204.1, read on the forward strand.
ATGTTTTTATAAATCATTAACTGAGGCCTGATTTCCTTTGCAATGGTGACTTCCTCGCTTCCAGGCCCGCCCCACAGCATGGATATAACGCGCGTCAGTGTGGGCTTGAAAGCCAAACGGAATGGAGGAAGAGCAATGGTCGACAGGGGGTGACCTGGGGGCACTGGTCGAGACCATTTAATCTTTTAGGGGTGCTAAAATAGGTATTTTTGGGGCCATCCACTTCTCAAGGAAATGCATATATTCAGCAGTCCACATTGGAAAGGAAATCAGGCCCCAGGTTAAATGATTATAAAACATAATGTGTTTTTTAACTAATTACCGTCCAGTTGACCAATCAAATAAGTGTTTGATGCTGATAGATAGGCAGGTAGCACCACAAACATCAACAACTTGTCCATATGTTTCTTTTTATCCTCTACCAGGAAATTCAACACACCAGAAGCAGTACTGAGGGCTACGCGATACATGGTGCGCCGGCATCTAGCCCACGAGCCTCTTGTAAGGCAATGCTTGAGACAGACATTCTATGAGAGAGCCAAGCTATGTTGGTGATGCCACAGAAAGGAATAAAGGTAAAAATCGTCAGATGTTTTGTGTGAAAGTTTTGCCAAAAAATTTTCCTGTAAATCATTAGCTTTCCTGAGAAGGATAGCTAATGATTCTAATGAGGCCTTTATCAGAATTAGCTGTAAAAGAACAGCTGGTGCATGTGACCAGTAGGAGGAGTTAAGAGGCAAATGCAATCTTTCTTTTTAATATCCATGATGTTGTGTATAATATAATTGGGAGACTGATAATGGCCAGCGGTAACCGATTTGAAAATTTACCTGAAGTAGACATGTAATTCCATTAAGCAATACACAACGTATGTTTAAAATACACCATATCAAGGCTAACATAGCATGTTTTTTCATAACTGTGTGTGAGAGACTGATTGTTTATGTTCCAAAATGATTGAGCTTTTTGTTGGATTGCAAAATGAAATCTTTCACTTCTATGAAGAGTTACTTATATAAAACAGGTAGTTGAATCCCATCTGCAAAAACGGGAAAAAAATCTGTTGCAAAGGGAAAAAACTCTATGTCAAGGATCTTCAAGAACGAAAGGTCAAACTTGGATCAGGTCACGATCTCCAAGCCTCTACAGAAAGAGAGGGAATTTCAGGAAAGCCAACTGGTCCAAGTTCAAACAATCACCAGCGGAACTGTCATCCACGCTGCCAGACCCGGCTTCATCTAACATCAACGATGCAATATCCGATTCTGCTCCATGCTCCATCAAAGAGATAAACATTCCAATCCAAGAGGCGGAAGGAAACCCTACCACCCCTGTTGGGACAAGGAAGGACAAGGAAGTGCGACGAGTTATACAAAGCGTATTGTCAACCCACTGCGATACTGAGAGAATAGCAAAGGCAACCAGAACTACTGTATCTGCTTGGCCAAAAGAGCCGCACCAGATGGGGGAGGAGATATCCAATATCACCTTTACCCACTCAAGCCGCAAGCCTGGAACACCATCCACAAGCTCACCGGGCGGTAGCTGTCCAGCTAAGCAGTGTCCTGTCTCTCAAACTCCATCGCTTCAGTACTTGTCAACAATGGAAAGTGGCAAGACCACACTCCACGGGCGGGGGCCCCCTCTCGTGCGGTTTAATGCAGAGATTAAACAGCTCCTACAAACCTCTACACCTCCAAGCCCCATGTCCCAACCATTCACCTTCGACGAGAGATGACTGAAGCAATTCAAGTTCCCAAGAATGGAAAGCTAATGGCAATGACAACATCCATACAGAATTCTTGAAGAATATTGCACCCGACGATGCGCGATGGCGCCAACTCTTCCTTTCTACTTGAATGGGAACGTCAAATATCCCTCCAGATGAAAAGACTTCAAGGTCATGGCAATCATGAAGCCCAAAGAAAACCAGGCAAATGACCTCCAACAGAGTTACAGGCCCATCTCGCTACTATCTCACAGCTATAAGCTGCTTGAGCGACTGATACCGGCAGGATCATGATACGGTCGAGGCAATTTTACCCCGCACCAAGCTGGATTCGACGAGGTAAATCAACAACTGATCAGTTAGCAACAAGACAGTCTAATGACATCGAGACAGCCTTCAGAAGAAGCAGAAGTTTGGAGGAAGCAGTCTTCATAGACCTAATGCTGTGTACGATACAGTCTGGCACCGAGGTTTCTCTACCTCAAGCTTACTCATAAAATCTTCCTTGATCGCAAGCTTGTCAAGTTCATTATGCTTCTCATCCAAGACAGATATTTCGTCATGGAGACATCAATATGGGCAACGTAGTAGAAAGCGCAAACTTCGAATGGTGTCCCACAAGTTATGTCCTGGCACCAGTCTCTTCAACATTAATGTCTCAGATATGCCAAGGGGAGATTGTTTGCAGTACTCCTACGCAGACGCCACGGCACTTGGAATAGCCTTGCTGTGATTGCTTGAGTCCTTAGAAACAGTGTTGCAGAAAGACCTAACACTGTAAAGCCAATCTTCCACCGTGGCACTTGAAACTCAGCAAACCCAAGACCGTCAGCTCTGTCTTCCACCTTGCAAATCGATGCGCAAAAAGAGAACTAAACAAACTTTGGGGCCCAGGTCTTTAATAACATTATAAAGTCTGAGGACCTCTTACTCACCCCTGTGTACTCACTATCTAGGTGAGTTATTGGCTTCCTGACGTTTATGAATCTAGATTCCATGTGTTTTTCAACGTTTTTGGTCTACCTTTTACTGCATCCTATGGCTGCTCTCTGTAATATCATGTTCCAAATTCCACCTCCACTGTTGTAGTCTGGTGTTGATTGAAATATTCATTCACGGGGGTTAATGCATATGTTTCAGTCCACATTGGTGTAAGGAAATCAGCTCAGTGTATGATTTTTCAAACACACATTATGTTTTTATAAATTCATCTAATGAAGCCTGATTTCCTTTCCAATGTTGGGACTTCCCGCTTCCAGGCCCGTCCCACCCAACATGATTGTGCATGGCGTCCGTGTGGGCTTTGAGCCGAAAACTTGAACTGGGTGGAAGAGCCCTGCTAACAGGGTTGTGAACCTGTGGTCACTGGTTTAGACCATTTCTCTTTTAGGGTGCTAAAATATGTATTAGTGGGGCATTCCACGTTCCCTAGAAGGGAAATGCATATGTCTCAGTCAACATTGGAAAGGAAACTCAGGCTCAGGTAGATGAGTTATAAAACATAATGGTGTTTTTGAATAATTGTTTGTCCTTCCTGTGTACCTTGTGCTAACTGATTGCCAGGTGCGAAGTTCTTTTGACAAGTGTATTTTATGTTTGTTTTTTGGTCCTAGGGATTTTACAAGGTGTTTTCCATTTTTTTTTCCTGGAAATTTTTCTTCTAATATAAAACCCATTTGACAATGTGACATATAATTTCTATTGAAAGTTGCACTTTCCTAGGATCTGTAATGATTGCATGAGATTGACGAATCTCATCCATGCTTTGGCAGTAAATACCTGAAGAACGCAGGTCAAAGATTTACTAGAGACCAATTCCTAAAACTCCTACAGTCCGAAATGACCGCCTCGTCAAGATACCATCGTATTGATATTGTAAAAATGAGATGGTCTGTCAAGGGTATTCCTGTTGCATGAACAATATTTTAGAACAGTAAACTTCTCATCCAGTTATTTGAAAACAATTTTGAGGTTGGTTTGTACAATTTTAGGCAAAATTAGTAAAAACTTATTTGGTGGTGGTTTCAGTATAGGCCATTAATCTATATACCTTCATCTCCCAGCATAAAGCACATGCCTTCTGCTCATACACTAGTACTATGCAGATTCAAAGCCAACATCTGACAGTGTCCTTTTAATCTGTGCCCTTTTAATCTGTGTCCCCAAGCCTTCCAGGAATGAAATGGAATCTCTATAATGCATTTTCTCTTGAAGTAAGGGCATAGATAATTTTACCACTTCTTTGTTCTTTGCCAGCAAGCCCTGATATAGTCCTTTCTTAACCTCTGTGCAATGATGTTTATAAGCTTGATGCAGCTTTTACGCATATGTCAAGATAGGCGCCCCCCCGTCTTTGTGCGCGATGTGTAAAACCCGCCGCCACTTAAACCAACACGAGCGGTTTACTGGTGGATCCGTCAAATTTTGCACTGACGTCGCTGCACGAGAGGTAAGAAATGGGAGTATAGCTTAGACATTAGCAGAGCACCCTCTATGAGAGGTCTATGCACAGAATTGATCATTAAAAGTTCCTTTTAGAAGTATATTTCGTCACAAAGTAATTGATTTTGTGTTATTTTTTTTCACTGTTTTGTAGTAAACTATTTGAATAACCTAATGTCCCCAAGTGACCAATTGAGTATTTGAAGCAAAATCTTGGGATTTAAGTACTTTCCACACTTCTAATGTAGGTTTTGTAGGTCGGTCAGTTGGTCAATTTTTCACAATGTTTGTTCTAAAATGATTTAACATGCTACTATTTAGAGCTTTTTTTTCAATGACATGGAATAAATCTTTTATTATACTCTGTTGTATAATTTGTTTTCTAGCTTTAGTTTTTTGTATTTATTTGGCAATTTTGTAAAAAATGTATAATGAAATCACAGGTCTTTTTTTATTTGCATAAAAAAATTTAGGTAGGCAGTAATCTTAGGGTCAGTCTGGTTACGGCAAACAAACTTTTTGGGCCTAACTGATCTAAAAGTACATCAACTAACACAATCATCTATAATCCTTTACAGCACATCTTCCAGTTTCCATAGCACTTATTTTGAGGAGATAGCAGCTGTACTACAGGGATGAGTTCAGTAGCAATGTGCAGGAATGGAACACGGAGAGAAATCGGCCCAATTGAATAGCTCTCACAATGTTATGTAACAATGAATTCACCAAAGAGATTAGGTCAAACTTGAGGCAAGAATCCAAGGATGGCATTATTAAAGTAAGTGGTCAGGCCTGTAGTAAATCCTGAAAGTAAAAAAAAAAATAAAGAATCCAAGGATGGCATCAATCATTAAAGTAAGTGGTCAGGCCTGTAGTAAATCCTGAAAGTAAAACAAGAGATCAGGGTCAAACTCGAGCAAGAATCCAAGGATGGCATCATTAAAGTAAGTGGTCAGGCCTGTAGTAAATCCTGAAAGTAAAACAAAAAAATATGGCTAAAAATGCTGCTTGCAAGCAATTGGGCAAGAAAATAGGTTTGTTTAAATGTTTTTTTTGGTTGAATGAAGGTTAATGGTCATCCGGAGGGCAAACTCATTGTGTTTATCAGGTGGTGGTGGCGGCCAAGAAATCACAAATCTTGAAAAAAAAATTATGCAAAATTATGATTTTTAGGTCGTATGATGCAATTGTATAATCTGTGTGTGTGTGTGTGTCAAAGAATTAGTGTGTATACACCTTTTGGTTGACACTTTTTCAACTTACTGTAAAGTGATGTATCAAGTTCACACTTATTATTCTTATACATTGTGACAAGGAGTCTCATGTGAAATAACAGTTGAGGTCAAAGGTCATTCAGGGGTCATGTAAGATCATTATATTGCTCTGGTATACACCTTTTGGTTGACCCTTTTTCAACTTACTGTAGCTTTTTAATGCAGTGATGGATCAAATTCACACTCGGTATGCTTAGGAAAATACATTGAGACAAGGGATCTTATGTGGGGTAACAGTTGAGGGGGTCGGTCAAAGGTCATTCAGGGGTCACTTAAGGTCATTATATTGCGCTCTAATTCTTTGACTACATAATCGGACGACCTATTTGGGACCGCTGTCCCTATTTGTTTATGTTAGCAATCAAATGTTCTCTTTCAAAAACTGCTGGAGTTTGAGAATCAACTCAGCCATAAGGGCTATTTTTTAATTTATGTTTGAATAACGGATGGGGTCATATATGGGCCTTGGGAACAACCATGACCGGCCATGTCAATGTACAAAAATTGTGGTTGATAGTCTGTCTTTATTGCCGTAATCTATTTTGCTTCATTTTGGCGAGTAAATATTGAACGAGGCATGTCCGCCATCGTCTGATGTTTGTCCTTATTCGCCAACAATAATGGCAGACGACATGATCTGGGGAACATTTTATTTTGTACAATAAGTTTAATGTCTTGATTAATTGACTGATTTTCATTTCAGCTTTGCTGTAGAAAGCTCTTTGAGTGGCTCAAGGTGATGCCTTATCAGGCAGACCAACAGATGGATGAAGACGAAGACGATGAGTATCTTGATGGAAGCGGCCGTGTTGGTCTCAGAGTCATGGGGGTAGCAGTACCTAGCGACATGTGAGTATTTGTGAATATAGCTATACAAGATTCTATCACCACCAAAGTTCAGCTTTTTAGCTGATTTCAGCTTTTTTTATTTCTTCAAACAGTAAACATTTTAGCTGCTTCTTTAATTTTCAGCCTGTTTTTGACCTTTGAACCCAGTTTTACACTAAATTTCAGCTCTTTACAGCTTTTTTCAGCTACTATAATAGTTAGCAAGCTTAATTCTGGAGCAAAGGGTCCTCCATTCTAATCTCAGTGGGGCCACTTGCTGGATTTCATTCAGGAACTCAATTTGGGATTTAATTTCTCTATCAGATATTGATTAAACCTGAATGCAACTCCCTCCATGGTTCATTTGACATGGGCAAAGAACCATGAAAGCTTGCATTTCCCATTCTGTGTGTGCCGTAGTGTGTTTGAATATCGCAATATTGCACTGTTTAAGTTGCTGCCTCTGAGTTGCATTGCTTCTATCAAGTAATTAATAAGTTGTAAAGTCTGTAGCAATTTTGCCTATAGACCACAATTTGAGATTAGTCTTTCTGTGGTGTCAGTAAGGAGTAAATAAGACCAACTGCATATTTGCACATTGGACACCAGACCTTCTAAAATGGCAATTAAAAGATATATTTCAAAACTTTTGTTTTTCTTTCACCGGGAAACCTCCACTTTCTGTTCCCCTCTGGATGGAGATGGGGAAGTGCTTGATTTCCTGAACACCAGACCTTCTAAAATGGCAATTAAAAGATATATTTCAAAACTTGTTACATTTTTTTTTTCCTTTACAGGGAAACCTCCACTTTCTGTTCCCTTCTGGATGGAGATGGGGAAGTGCTTGATTTCCTGAACACCAGACCTTCTAAAATGGCAATTAAAAGATATATTTCAAAACTTGTTTACATTTTCTTCACAGGGAAACCTCCACTTTCTGTTCCCTTCTGGATGGAGATGGGGAAGTGGTTGATTTCCTTCGTCTTCCTCACTTTCTAAGACGTCTGAATGCCGCCTGGCAGAGAGATCGTGAACTCAAGGAGCATGACATCAACTCACTCAAGAAATTTTATCTGCCAAGAGGCCTCATGTTATAGCTGTGGCATCTGAACTAGGTATGTATGTGTAGAAATCAGAACCATATTGTATTTATATTACTGCTACCATGGTGAGGTTGATAGCTAAAGGGGCACAAGGAATTTTCTGATGATATAAAGTTCTCTACATTTGGCGCTTGATAGTGTAGGACACACCCCTGAGGTTTCAGGTTTATTGGACCAACACGTAGAAAAGGAAAAAACTTAATCATTTTGAACTTTGGCCTGTTGTCCTAAAAGGCCTCCACAGAGAAGTACGCTTTGATTTTTCTGTCGTGCATGCAAAATACAAATCTTTGTATGACGTAAAGACGTGTTTTCATCCGGCGTATTATCTTTTGTAATTTCCTTCCATTGGTAGCAATTCTAAATATGCAAAAATCCTGGTTTCAACCAAAAAATTGGGGCGCACTTCACAGAAATTCTCACCTTTTGTCTCTTTAAAGCCTACCGCCGTCTGCGTGACTCTAAGCTGAGACTAATAAAAATGCTGTCGTTTTTATTAATTTCGACTTGCCGAACTACCCATAATCCTCACGGATTTGATCATCGCAATGCAAAAGTTCGAAATTTGCTGCAACTTTAACCATTTTGTACAAAATTCTAGAGAGTGTCCATGAAAGAATCTTGTCACCATTTGATTGAAATATGTTCTGTAGAGATGACAGTTTTTGGGTTTTGAGGTGGACATCCTTAGGTTTTAATGGCATTTAGATTTTGCTCGCATCATTTTAGTCACCTTTCAATGTGTAAGTGGATCACTCCGCTGGGCTGGCGATTTCAAGCAACAAGCAACGGCCCTGTTGCCAAGTGAATTGCTGTTACAACAACGATTGTAAACATGCACACTGTGACATTGTATATCGTTCAGTAGTATTGTTATGTAACAACCTCATTATGTAGGGAATAATAACGGCGATGTACAGGGTTACAAGCGTCCCTATAATTCCTATATTTCTTATATTTTTGACACCTCTCCTATAAATCCCTATAAACTCCTTTTCCAAACCTATATTTCCTATATTTTGTTCTCCACAGAAATTAACGATTGATGTTTTGCTGATTTTTCACAGAATTGATCAAAGTATTGCCTTTCAGAGTCCTAAAATGTTCATTTAAGGAGCTTTTCAAACAAGCATTACAGCAGTGGTTAATCTCCAATATTCAATTAGGCATGGTTGTATAAAAAGAGTCA
>JAMKCH010072208.1:0-18900 GCA_023653785.1 Ophioderma brevispina
CTGTAATATGTGTTGAATTTCATATAGATTTAGGCACACACAATAGATTCCCACCTTTTTTTTATTTGGCTACAGAAATAAACTGAAAAATGGAAACAAAAGGTGATGTGTATATAGGAAACATAGGCTGAATTTCCGTATTTGCTCCTATAACAATATATTTAGAAATTTCACTATTTGTTACCAAAGAAACAGTTCTCAGCTTAATAATTTCGATGGGGATATTTTTTTTAATAGAAAGGCTATTACCCCACTGTAAAAATCAGAATTTTTACATTTTTTAGGGATACCTGTTCTTTAAATCTCTCGTTGCACCTTTCTAACAAGTATAAACCCAGGAAAGTATTTCTGTAGGCATATATAAGGCCAATACACAGAGCTGCAGAAGAAATCTCCTGAGATTAGTGGAGAAAAACATCTACATCACCTTAGAGTCCAATAAAAAAAAGCCGATGATCTCTGGATCATAGAGATGGTATTCCCCAGAAAGGGGGACCATGAATAAGAACATACATTTAAAATGAGCTCTAACAAGGTTCATCAACCATTCTGATTTGAGGAGATTAGACAAAAACAAACGTGCTTCAACCAAAGTACAAAAATTCGACGGACTAAAGAAAACAGGTCTGGCATGAATTGAGAAGTTTAGAAAAACAGATTCGACCAAGCGTAAGTTTGAACTTGGTTTGAGTTGAAACGTACGCGTGATCAAGGTACGCTTGACAAAGGTCAAACTTACAATAAGCTTTAGTCTTTATGGGGAAATTATGAAACGGGCCCCAGGTATTTTAAGCGGATGAAGAATCTTCAGGTAATTCCAGCATTGAGAAAAGATGGTCCACCTATTCTATGAAAACATTCAGAAAGCAAGAGATCTTGATGATCAATTCAAACCGGGTTTACAATGAAGGAGACATGGGGACATTTCCTGAAAGAACCGGGGGGGGGGGGGGTCTTCAAGGGTTGTGGGTACAAGGCTCGTTCCAGGGGATCTGAAAGGACCCCATAACGGGACCCAATTTTCAGTGAAAAATATACCCCTAACGGGACCAGTATTCAGTTAAAATACCGTTTTCCCGATGAAAATATACCCCTAACGGGACCAATTTGCGGTTTAAAATTATACCCCTAGGGGACCGCCTTTCAATAAGTGAGTAAAAATATACCTTTTAAAGAAAACAATAGAGTGAGAAAAAATAAACCACTGTTCTACTGTAAGAAAATTTACCACACTGAAGGGTTATTTTACTGACATGTTAAAGTTAATTTTCCCGTTTTTCATGAGCCAGTCACAATCTTACCTGGATTTGATACCCCTAGAGGGACTAGAACTGAATATTGTGAATTTGATAACCCTAGCGGTAGTCCGCATGTGCACGCTAGTCCTCTTTTTTGAACGAGCATTGGTACCCGACCAAAAAAATCCAGAACCCCCGGTGAAAGTCAGAACTACCCCATTCAATGCCAGGATATCAAAATTGAACCAAGATTTGAACCCTTGGTGTTAATTAACACCAAAAACTTTGGTGTTAAAACAGTTTTATTGTAACATCTGACATTTTTAGTAGAAAAATGTTTGATTTTGGTGTTGTTTGCTTTATTGCAACTAACTGCTTATTACCTCTAAAATTTCAAGTAAACACCTTTTGTCTGGGCGACCTCAAACGGAAACAAGGCGGTTATGGGACAGAGATCTGAGGAATGTTCGATGGGACCGCATCACGCATGAAAGTATGGGAGTGCCATATGGGACTGTGTTAGATCCATAACGAGCTGCCCAAAACATCAACGGCGAACGTGAAGTCTTCCACAGATGACTGCGTGATATATACACCTGTACGTAAGAGAGTGACCGCCACCAGCTCCAAGCAGTATGGGACTTACCTTAACAGGAACTGTGGCAGATGAAATTCAATGTTTCTAAGTGATTCGTACTACGTCACTCTCTCATTCCAAGGCACTCAACAATTGTGTTTACTTACAAATTAGGTAACCGATTTACAGGAAACCAAATCACACGCATATCTAGGACTTGAATGAACAAATGGACCTTAAGTGGGGGAATCATGTCCAATCTATTGTGACCAGGGGACCAATCATGCAAATAGGGCCCTGGGTTTTATAGGTGGAACCGCTGATCCTGTCGCCAGGACTTGAAATCTACTGCGTATCAGACTTTGGTCCGCCCCCACTTGGAGTATTCGCAACTGTATGGCACATGCAGTCCCCTTACACTCAGGAGCTGGGTGGACCACGCGGAAAAGATCCAGAGAAAGAGCGGAATCGCTTTGTGGGATGGACATAAAAAAAAACAGGCATGGAACATAATGCTGCAAACAGGAGACATTTAATGCTGAAGCACGCTTTCTTGGCATGGGTTGATCTTCCCAAACAGGGCAAAGATTTTACTCTGCACATGAGCAGCACAGGGCGAGTGCGTCATCGGTTGTACGAGCACCCCATCATTGCGCCAGTGAGTTTGTCAAGATGTTATTCTGTGACATACTTTACTCTTTGTCTTCTTGATGTGGGCGTATAAGGAAGAGCGCGGTTCCAAGGTAATCTAGGTAGACAGGGTTATCACAGTGCTCCAGGGGCGTTCCAGACCAGGTTACTTTAAAGCGGACGTTGGCTCACGTTGCGTAGATGGAAAGCACACATAATTTATGTTTCTTGGATGGATTGCACGTAGGTGGTTTTCCTCGTTAGTAAGGAGCGAGTTCGTCCAACAGCGTTGGCGAGTTTCTCTCAACAAAATGTGAAAGTCCTGCACCTTGTGTGGCTAATTCCAATATCGTTTTCACAGGTTCCTGCTTTCCTAGGTTGGTCGTTGTTAGATGTTGAACAGGAGAGGTGCGAGCACTCTCCCTACTTGTGGTAGTCCATTGAGCTACGCCATCGGCTCTTCTTCCCTCTGTAAAAAAACCCTGAAACCATTTGAGGCATCTGTTTAATTTAGGAGTGGGTACAGTACGCCAAGCGCCGATAAAAGGGTCGTTTTTCAAAATCTGAGGTATTTTCAATAGTAGCATATTAAAAAGACATCACTGAAGGAGAATCGTGAATAAATCGTTTTATTTTGTTATTAAAAAACTTTTTGGGACACCAAGTGTAATTGGCGTAAAAGAACAAACAACAGGTATAAAACTCCTAGGTAGACAGGGTTATCACAGGGAGTTCCAGACCAGGTTTAATTTAAGCTGACGTTTTGCTGCACGGTTGCGTAGATGGAAAGCACACGTTTTGTGGAGGATGCACGTAGGTGGTTTTCTCGTAGTAAGGACGAGTCGTTCCAAAGCATTTGGAGAGTTGATCTTCAACAAAACTGTGGAAGTTCCGTCCAGCCCAACCTTGTGCGATAATTCCAATATCGAGTATCGTCTTCAAGATCCGACAAAGGTTACTGCACTCCTAGGTTGGTCGTTGGTATAGATGTTGAACCGGAGAGGTGCGAGCACTCTCCCTACTTGTGGTAGTCCATTCTTACGCCATCGGCTCTTCTTCCCTCCTGTAAAACCTGAACACCAGTTGAGGCATCTGTTTAATTTAGAGTGGAGCTGACAAGTACGCCAACGCGCAGATAAAGGGTCGTTTTTCACAGTGTCTGAGTTGTATTTTCAACTAGTAGCATAATTAAAAGACACTACTGAAAGTAGAATCGCTGACATCAATCATTTTTATTTTGGTATTAAAAACTTATTGGGGGGACACCAAGTTTTAATGTGCGTAAAGAACCCAAACACCAGGGAACAATTAATGAAACAAATTACCTTATTAAATTACAATTATACATTGTCAAAATATTCACATTAGATTTTAAGAAGACACATAAGGCCAAGGGTGTCACAACTATTTGGACGTGTTATCGGCGTTAAAACTATTCACCGATATATATCTATTAGATTTTCAGTCTGTTTAAGTGTGAAGCTCCAATTTCTCAAAATAGAATAGGCGGCGAAAAACAAAGTTTACGTGCTCCAAGAAAAATGAAATAAAAATTTACAAAAAGTTTTTATTTTTTCCAAGAAAACCGTAACAGTAAACTTAAAATCTTAAAATTGAAACATTTTTCCTAGACAAATTTCATGACGGTATACAATTGATAACCCTCAGTTGTCCAGTATATAGAGTAAAACAATGGTATATCGTCTTGAAACAGTAGACTATTGTCGAACCTTTATCCGGACAAAGGTAGACGATGTCTACGGTATACATTTATATGAAAAAAAATTTCTTAAGGAATTCATTTATTGTTTGTTGGAAAAAAAAATAACTTTTGAGATTTTTTGTTGTGTAGATAGTGAATTTTCTATTATTACAATTAAGTCCTACAATTTACAGGGAAAAAATACCTGAAATTTTACAGACAATTCATTTCCCAAATGGATTGGAGAGAGAGCGCTCAGTTTACAATGTCGTTCTAAAGGCACCAGATGCTTATGATTATGATACCAATGGTAGCTATGGTCCTCTCTTTCCATTGAGGACCAAAATAGTACCCCCCAACATACCTAGTATAGCGTCAACAATGACGTCATCAAGTTCACGAGTCGGCAAAAATTGGCATTTTCCACAGAAAATAGGCGAAATACAATTGGGCGATAAAAAAGTTAGGAGGAATATCGGTTTTTCATGCGGTTTTCGGCGGTAAATGAGATGGCAATTGACAAGTTTTACATAAAACATAGAAATTTTAGAGTCATACTGTGCATAAAATTAAAAAAAAGCAACAAAAAATTTCTTGGGTTGGCAAAACCACACCCTGACCCTTCGACTTTGACGGCATAACCTAACACTGGTGAAGGTGCTACCTTCACATTGTTTTCGCTAAAATGACCAATTAAAGGATGAGACAATGATTACTTATAAAGCTTTTGGTATTTTTAGTGCACCGGAGCAAAGTTCACCAGGGGGACGTGGGGTGCGTGTTACCCCCCCCCCCCTTCCCCTTGGTAAGACGAGGGTTAATGCCTCAAATGATTGTGATCCAAATGATCAAACCACGAGCGTAATAACTCAAAAAATTAAGTTACGGATAAACCTTGGATTTAGACATCATCAATAATAAATAACTTAGTAAATAAAGACATTTCTCTCGGGGCCATTTTGAGACAAGTCTTTTCAAGGCTGACCTATATCTTGCCAAAACCTATTTACTGTAAGAAAAAAGTCCGACGTAAATTGAGAACCATTTTGGTTGACAAGTCTTCTCAAGGCGGGCCTATATACCTTGCCAAAAACTAAACTGACACCTTAAAATCTAAAACAATAACATAAAAGTTATTTTTTTCCAATAATTGAGTACCCTTATCCGGACAAAGAGTACCACCATTTCATTTGCCTCAATTGAAAAGTTCATTTTTAAGATTTTATTGTTTTTGGAAAAAAATAAACGTTTAAGATTCTATTTTATTTTCTTGGAAAAAAAATAATAAACTTCTAAGATAGATTTTAAGGTGTTACTGTGAATTTAGAACCTTTTTTGTTCTCTATAAAACCTCGAGAAAGGAACCCTAAAGTGGTTCTTAAATATCTAAAAACCCGAAGAGGTTCCCATCAGAACCATAAAAACTTCAATAGAAAACTCTTTTTGGTTCATTGAAGAACCTATACAGATTCCCATACAGATTTTTTTTTGGTCTTGGAGTGTAGGATGTTAAATAAACACCGTAGGTGTTCCAAAAGGATTGTACCATCAAGGAGTATACAATAAAGTGTTATTTTAATAACCTATGGTGTTTTAAAATAACAAACTGTTGGTGTTGTTTAACACCAAGATTGATGAATTGACCCTCCTTGATGCGGTCCATTTGAAACACCCCGCCCGCGGTGTTAAGGATCCGGTCAACACCCTCGCCAGCGGACCCGACTTACAATCGATGGTACATCGATTAGTCCAGGATAATCAGGTAAGCTCAGGTACAAACTCAGTTTTTCGGCGAAAACTGAGTGTTTCAACTGAAAATTTAGTTTATGGAGAGAGAAAAAAAACCCCAATGTTTATCGACTGGTAAACAGTTTTTCAATTCCCCCGTTGAAATATTCGGTTTTTTATTTGATTAATAAGATTTCGGTGATAAACTTAGTTTTTTTTTAGTTCATCGGTGATAAACAAAGTTGTTCGAAAAACTGTGTTTTCAAGTGATGAACACAGTTTTCAATTCCCACACTGAAAAACTCGGTTTTTCATTTGATAACAAAGTCGGTGGTGAACTCAGTGTTTCAATTAAAAAATATTGTTCTCAATTTGCTAAACTGAGTTTATGTGTGAAAAACAAGGTTTTTCAACTCAACTTATTTTTTTTAAAAAAAAAAAAAAAAAAAATACTGTGTAAAATTAATATTGGTCGACCAAATTGGGGTACATTTTCGCTCATTACTTCCAAACCAAACATCCTTTGGCCCTAAGATTTCACAGGGTAAATTAGAAAAATAGCAGCTTTCTTCTGATTTCAAAATGTTAACCACTTCCGGTAAAATCTGGGCTTCTGGGGACGAGGCTATTAGCGATCGGGCCATGGACCTTTAAGGATCCGGTCAACACCCTCGCCAGCGGACCCGACTTACAATCGATGGTACATCGATTAGTCCAGGATAATCAGGTAAGCTCAGGTACAGGGTGAGTCAAAAAAACTTGACCCTGATTGTGTCCGCCATTTTGAATTTTTAAGTAATATATATCTAACATATTTGGTATCATTTGAAAGCTGGGTTCATTATCTTTAATTTGATACAAGGATCATTCACATCGGTTAGGTATAGACCGAGCTACAGTCGTTTGAATCAAGTAGTCGGTTTTCTGCTCTGTCCACGGATTCACATTGAAATGAACGGCGTTCAGCGAAGGAAATCAGTGTCCAGAAGAAAATCGGGCTATTTATTCACTGCAGATTCTTGATTCAAAAGACTGTAGCTCGGCCTATACTTAACCGATTGGAATGATCTTTGCAGCAAATTAAAGATAATGAAATAGGCTTTCCGCAGATACCACATATGTTAGATATATTATTATTTAAAAATTCAAAATGGCGGACACAATCAGGGTCAAGTTTTTTTTGACTCACCCTGTACAAACTCAGTTTTTCGGCGAAAACTAAGTGTTTCAACTGAAAATTTAGTTTATGGAGAGAGAAAAAAACCCAATGTTTATCGACTTGTAAACAGTTTTTCAATTCCCCCGTTGAAATATTCGGTTTTTTATTTGATTAATAAGATTTCGGTGATAAACTTAGTTTTTTTAGTTCATCGGTGATAAACAAAGTTGTTCGAAAAACTGTGTTTTCAAGTGATGAACACAGTTTTCAATTCCCACACTGAAAAACTCGGTTTTTCATTTGATAACAAAGTCGGTGGTGAACTCAGTGTTTCAATTAAAAAATATTGTTCTCAATTTGCTAAACTGAGTTTATGTGTGAAAAACAAGGTTTTTCAACTCAACTTATTTTTTTTAAGAGAAAAACTTACCTTTTCGCCTATAAACAGTTTATCACAGTTTATCAGTCGATAATCATAGTTTTTCTCGATATACTGAGTTTGTCATGTGAAAAACTAAGTTTATTAGTTGCTAAACTAAGGTTTTTCGAAAAGCAGGGTTTTAACGGTCGATAATCGTTGTTTTTATCGATAAACTGCAGAGTTTGCCACTTGGAAAACCTGAGTTTGTCACTTAAAAAACTTTATCGAATTATTGATCATTCGGCTTGCCATAGACAAACCTTTAGAAAGCATAGATGGGATGTAGCCCGAGGATTCAGACTAGAAGGTTACACTTTTAGATAAACTCGTATGCGAAACGTGAATTCTCTTGTTCGAACGATATGCATGATAGTTGGGTCATATTGAGCAATTCCGTGACCGTGGAGATCAGAGCATCATTTCTCAGTGTATTGTCTTCTATGAAGCTTAATGAACAAATTTAGCGGGGTGTCCCCCTGAAAGTGTGGGCGGAATCCAGGAGGGGGAATATTCATTGTACAGGGGTCAAAAATTAAAAATGCTTGGACTGCTGTAAAAAGGTAACCTAAGTTTTCGTCTTGTTAAAAGGATTAAAAAATATATATAGTTTGTACTACTTATAACTTATGGTTATGGAGATATAGCACAAAAATCGTCAAATGTCAAAGGTCATCACGAAAGGTTAAATCTTAAATACTGCTCCGATTTCTTCAAAAATGGGCTCAAATTGTTCATCTTTCCTCAGAGACTGCAACAAAAACATTTTGCACCGTTAACATATTTTTAAAATTCGGGGATCAATAGAGGTCAATGGGGTTGACCTTGTTTGTCATTTATCTCGACAAACAAATACAAATGAGAGTGTCAACTACTTTTGTTGCAATCCCTGTGGAAAGGTTAACAATTTGAGACCATTTTTAAAGAAATCGGTGCAATATTAAAGATTTAACCTTTGGTGATGACCTTTGACATTTGAGAAATTTTGTCTTATAACTTTGTACCTATACCTTTTTATAATCCTTGTAACAAGAACACTTTGGTTACCTTTTTACATCTATCCGAGCATTTTTAATTTTTGACCCCTGTATTATGAATTCCCCCCTCCTGGATTCCGCCCACACTTTCTCGAGGGGCACCCCCGCTAAATTTGTTCATTAACCTTCATAGAAGACAAATCCACTGAGAAATGATGCTTTGCTCTCCACGGTCACGGAATTTCCCCAAATGACCCAACTATGAACAAAAGAATTCCACATTCTGCACGAGTAAATCTTCACGGGTCTCGTGTATGATTTTTACTATGCCATGACAGATCATGCCTTGAGTGTGTTCTTGGTGAGAGCGATCAACTTTATCCAAGTTTTTGTAAACATTTACAAGCTGTTTTGAAATTTTAACTACTTAGTTCTCCAGCTGGACAAAAATGAATATTTAATAATAAGCACCTAACACCTACAGATATTCTATCGTTCCTCTACCATCCCTAGCTTGTTAGCTTAATTGGTAAGAACGCCGTGCTAGTAATACGGAGGTTGCCGGTTCGAATCCGGCCAAGCGCACGTTTTTTTCAACACTTGCGTGCGCTGGCCATCTCCAGGGGAAGATTAATAAATATTCATCCTTGTAAACTTGCAGAACTAAGTAGATAAAATTTATGAACAAATATAAAAATATCGTATATTTATGTTGATATACCATTCTGATGCTATCCGCTAGGAAAGCGATGGACACCTTTCGGACCTAACGCCTATGGTAATATCTACCGCTCCTCTACCATCCCTGCTGGCTTGTTAGCTTAATTGGTAAGAGCGCTGTGTTAGTAATACGGACGTTGCCGGTTCGAATCTGGCCAAAGGCACACGGTTTTTCCCCTAACACTTGCGTGCGCTGGCCATCTCCAGGGAAATATTAATAAATATTCATTTACAAGCTGTGCACGATTCCCGAAATCTGTCATATGAACATTTTATTTATAAACTTAAAGACAAAGTAAAAACAGCTGAAATTTCCCCCTCAACTATGAGTTACAATAAGCTCATCTACCAAGGACACGGTTTAGTGGGTTGTCCGTGTACATACATTGACATGAACTAACCTTGTTTATTTTGGGTATCATATATCATACCCCAAAAAACAGGGGCTTATTTTCTAAATACATTGGTGAATAAAAGCTACTGAACTGTGCCAAGGGAATTGAGATTTTACACGCTCATAGTGATTGTGAAACCCACATTTGCTTATCTAAAAGGCAGCTTTACAAATCTTAGGAAATCTTTTACCGAATATCTGTTAGTTTCGCTTGTTAAAGTTGAAATGTGTCATAACCCATAATTCTCAGTTTCCCCACTGTAGGCAAAATCATGCTGACATTTGTAGTTATTCCAAAATATATAACGACACGTGCATTCCACATAGCTGAGCAGTACTACAAAGCCATGGATTCAAATTTGCCAAACAAAGCGTAGGATCTCACATCCACTCGTAATTGTCTCTTCACAGCCTCGTCGTAGCACTCCTGCGATTCTGGCGATCTCATAGCTACTAAAAAGATTGGAATCACTCCAGCCACTATCACAGATCCGAAGAATTCGACTGTAGCTGGAAGATCTCTAAAGCCATCTACAATAGATAGAATTGTCATACCAAATGCTATGATAACAGCAAGTATGGCTAGCTGAACAAAAGCAGCAGCTGCTCTGCCGCGGACAGGACAATATTTCTCTACCACCATCCAGAAGAGTTTCGACTCAATAGCTGGGGTTCCTTTCTTATTATATGTGACTAGCGTTCCAAAACCAGGTCTGGAGACAAGACGGAGAACCTCCTGATGTTCTTTCGCAAGAAGGCTGGTGCTTGCTTGTACGTCTGCAAGCGAACCATCTAATGAATTTGGTGGAGTGTTAGTTGGAGGAATTTCAGCTGTGCCAGGCGTGGTTGAATCCTGAGAAGCTACGGTCATTTCAATGTTCTCTTCGCCCACACCCTTCTTTTTGCCTTTCACCCAGGTGAAACTCTTGGCAGGTTTTAGCTTCTTTCGATAAAGCACACCCTCTTTGAGTTCATTTGCTGTCATTCCTTTATCTGTATCATCTTTGACCAGATCTTCAAGCTCCTTATCAACATCTTCAGCTGCTTCAACGACTTCGCGAAAGAATTTGCAGTAGACGTCGTAGAAATCAGTGGCTGCGCTTACAAAGTAGCCGATAAAGACAACCACAACTAAACAAATTGGACCTACGGTTTCAGCGTTTGTTACAAATCCTACAAACGTGTACCCGATGAGTTCGGCTAGATAGGTAAATATACCAACAAATTTACAGAACCACGCGACCGCGATCACGAGGATATTCAGAAAGAAAAGAATTTCGCTGATCCTCACTTCGTTGCTGACGGTTTGAAAAGCTCGCGTGAGACAATATAGCAGTGGCAGCGAATTGAAGCAAAGAAGAAATACAAAGAAGATCAAATAAAAGGGGAAAATAAGGGCAAATAATAACACACAGAGAACAATTCGAGCTCTCTTAGGATCACTGCTTGAATCCGAATCCTGACTTGGGGCACCACAAAAGGACACGATGATTTCCCAGAGCCATTCGACGCAAAATTTCCATAAATTAGGATCAAACATCATCTTTACGCGATATGCCATGATATACAGAAATGCACGTGCGTTCGGTAGGACAGTATCTGGAGTCCAAAGGTTCTCTGGTGTTTCCAAGACAACGAAGTGTCTGTAGGCAAGATTTGGTTCTTTTCGGTCTTCTGACGTTGTCTTTGTTTTACTACCGTTCTCGGCATCAACATTTCCATTTTTTCGATCGTCATCCTCCGCGTCATTCTCACCGACTTGCTGTTCATCTTCTTCTTCGTCCTGCATATCACGTTCTCGAAGAAATGGTAACAGAAATTTGTGACCTTTTGGACTCACATAGATACCCAAGAGTATCAAGGCAAAAATAAAATAAAAGAGATTGATGAAAACGTGCAAACCGATGTCTTTTGCTTGATCTACGAGTCCTACGCGATACACAGCAGCAATCCGCTTGGCTAATCCATTGCTATCCACAGAGTAAGCAACTACGAATGGAATGTACTGGATGAATCCAAACAGAAGAATCAGAAAGATCCACCTAAAGAAGTGAAACCACGGAATGTCTTCTTTCCAGAAGAAGATTACGTATTTGAAACCAACTGGGATGGGATCAGTTACCAGCATAAACCTCTCATTTAAATTTCGACGATCTTTGAAAGGTGGATGTTTGCGGATGAAGAAGTCCAGAGCAAGCGGCGAAAAGAGAGCTAAGAGGATACCCCCCGCAAGTAACCAATGGAGCCAGGACTGTGTAGTTACAGGAGTTGACTTTGGTGTCTTTTCTCCAATGGTCGTCCAGCATTCGTACACCGTGCTTCCCTGGAGGATTGTGTAGGACACTGACGGAAATGCATAAACACCGATTACATCAAATTGATCGGGACCAAGCTGCTTTTCAAGACAAACGCTAGTTTCTTCTTCTTCATCTTCCTCTTCTTCCAAGTCTCTGCAAGCAATCGGCTCTTTGTCAAGTTCAGCAGCAGCCTTGTTTGTTAAATCCAATAGAAGCGTAGCTATCGACTGCATTTTAGCAGCATCACTTGAATCATCTGAAAAACAGGTGGTATCAGCTGTAACGTCTAAAGTCATGGAATAAACTCCGGGTTTCAGAGTGCCAAGGGACAGATAGATGAAATCAAAAGGAGAGCTGAGAAGAAGTTCGCCCTTACCGCCTTTGCTCCACACCCAAGTCAATGGGTCGATGACATTAGTGGTATTCTCTGACAAATAAGCCATGTCTGAATCAAATTCCACACTGAAGTTTAGTTTGAAATAAACAAAAATAGCTTCTTTGCCATCCGGCTTGTCTAGCAGCTCCTTGAATTGCTCAATGGCTTCTTCTGAGTATGCAAGTTCACAACTTCCACGGGATTCCCCATCACTGTTTGTTGAGTTAGACATGACATTCGCAGTAGGATTAACAGGACTCCCAGTGGATGTCGATTGCTTCGCAGCTTCGGTGCTTCCACTAGTTTGTGAATATGCCACAATTGTTAGATGACACAGAAAAATAAAGATATATAAAGTTTTGGTATGAAATCCGGCCATGACGGGACTGTTGTGGTAGTGCAGTGTCGTAAATAATGTCATGAATGCATACTTATTTTGATGCCGATTGTTATCGATTTCTCTTGACTTCTCGGTACTGCTCGCTCGTCGTACTTCCGGAAATGACCGTCCGAAAATAAACCAAGAATGAGTGTCGTCTCAAAGTTTCAGTCAATTGAAGTTACCAGATAGTGTACTAATGACAAATGTTTGCGAGTCAATTGTTCGATCAAAAGAAGTATCGCAGATATTGGATGTATTTCACGATTTGGACAAAATTTCTCGCCGCACCCGTACATACGGTGTAAACGATCGCTTAGTTGTACATGCGTGGGACGATATGGGGTGTAGGTTGACCCTGTGTACGGAGGGCAAATCTTTGGATATGTAAATAAAGATGCATTGTTTGGTGTATTGCTAAGCTACGCACGGTTAACCTGGAATTGTCACATCTGAGCGATTTCGACGAAAACATTTCCTATATTTTTACCATTTCCCTCTTTTGAAGACTGCATATTTGTTTATTGCAATAGGCCCTTTTTACATTCAGTATTTTTTTCACATTTTAGCAATGAGTTTAGTTTTGTTAACCCAAGCTTTACGAGCTTTTATAGCCTTTTTATGGACCATTCAATAATTTTAAAAAAAAAATTATGATGATGTATGTCCTGTTCAGCAAAATATATGATCTCATTTTTAATGAACATTTGTTGGGCCTGAGGATGAAAACATTTGCAATAGTTATCTTTATGTTCTTAGGCAAAACAAGAAGGAAAAAGTTTCCAGTAGGCCACTTGCATTTGGTTTATGTTTAATCGCATTTGTTTGTACTATGAACTGAAATCATAATTTGATTTTTTTAGACCAAAAATGCCTCGGATATAAGAAAAATCGTAAACAAATAATGAATCCAATTTATTTGTTTTATAATCTAATAAACTTTACAGTAAAATATGGTGTGCAATGTTTTGATTACCATTAACAATTGTGATTTGAGGGCATTTATGCATGGATATATTAGCCATTTTGTTTTGGGGTGAAGGTCAGGATTAAGGCTTAAAGCGATCCTACTGGAAACAAAACTTTTTACCTATGTTTATTGGTATCAGAAAGAGAAACAATAAGCATTCGAAGCCGTGCTTAGCCAACTACAATATAAGTTTATACAAATTTAATTATCATATCATTACATATGAGCTTTTATGCCCATACACAAAAGTAATGGATGCGGGTGGAACTACTCCATGCCTCTAATAATAGTTAACAGCTTCATAGATGGTTGGGTTTTGTGGTTACATATAAATTTTACTGCATTGAATATAAGAAACAGAGATGAGAAGGCTAGCTGTGTCTGAAAAAAAATGATGTACTATTATAAAATTGTGATGATACTTCGATCGCTTCGTTTGCCTTCTCGGGACTATTTATTGCCATTATGGCAAGGTGGGTGTGTGGTGTGAGGGTTCTTGGTGGAAAGGTGGGGATGGAAGATGTGCAGCTGAGAAGGGTATAGCATTTTCAGGCTTTCTGGTCTAGCTATGGTCACAAAATTGCACAAACGGTAGGTGCTATACAGAAAGCTGTAGATTTTTTTTTCAAAAATGTTCTCAAAAACTTCTGAGTTAGAAGTGTTAATTTTTCGTTTTGGAGAACATTTGTTTTTTAAATTTCCCAAAATTTGGGCAAACTTTTCAGAATTTCGGACATCACATCTCATCCAAAAAACCAACCAAAAATCAAAACCTATGGGCCATGCAAGTTCAGAACTATAAAGTTACAATAAAAAATTAATGACCTGTAGTATCTGATTTTACAAAATTAATCGGGCCTTCTGAAGAATCACAGACCCCAAATATTTTGATATTAAAATAACAGTTATTATCAAATATTTTGTGGTAAATTTGTGTTAAGGGATTTCTAGGTCTAAGGGTTTAACCCGCCCGTCCACTAGAGCGTTCCTGTGCGGGGGGAGGGCGGGGGGGGGGACATGCCATGTTTACTAAAGGTTGTCAACCAAAAGGTGTGTACTAAAGGTGTCACCAAAAGGTGTTTACTAAAGGTGCAACAAAAAGGTGTTTACTAAAGGGTTGTTCAACCAAAAGGGTGTACTAAAGGTGTAACCAAAAAGGTGTTTACTTAAAGGTGTCAACAACCAAAGGTGTATATATATTTGAGACACACAGACAGAAGATGACAAGACACACAAACATGCCAACATAAGGTCTTTCGATTTCATCATGCATCGGATGACCTCAAATGGAAACGTTATTGGTTTTGAAAAGTACTAGTATATAAATGTTCAGCAAACATAAGGCTCTTGTAAATAAATCTTACTTGTGTTAGTTACTAGCTGATCATGTTATAATGGATGCAAGTCATTTCCCATGTAACAAAAACCCAAATTTTGGGGTGTCCGTTTGTTCACATTGACTAGGGGAACCAATGAATTGTTCTGAGAAAAAATAAAATTGACATGCTAAAGAGCATTTGTAATTGTTGTATATGAAATCATGCTATATTATATGTGGAAAGTTTTAAGAAATATGGGTCTATATCAAAAACGATAACATACACCATAGTTTATGGAAAAATTATCTTTAAACTTAAAAGGTGGGTGGATTGGACCGCCCGATCATGATCTTCAATCTTATGTGTTATCCTTCACATGGAAGGGTATCACCCAAAAAACATCTGATACAAATTTTAAAATTAAACGCACCCCATCCGTTTTGGATAGTAGAAGCAAAAATGTTAAACTAAATTGGCCCATAGGACAATGTGCATTGATAATGGTGGTATTACCCACATTTTGTCATAAAATCAAAAGAAACATTTCCTGGGCCTAAAAAAATTCACTGGGGGCTGGGGGGTAATAAGAAAAATCGTATCTTTCTTCTGATTACCAATATTCTTCTTTTGATGGAGTAAGTTGTGTGTGTGTGTGTGGGGGGGGGGGGACCGAGATTGTTGATCGGTCACCCACCTTTTAATAGTTTTAATCTATGACAGAAAATTGGTTTGGGTGCCATTTACACAGGGAACGGGAAATGCTGTTTTATGAAAGATTTTGAGCTTTGAAGTACTTTTGACTCAATTTGATGTGTATACTACTGTGAATCAAAAAAAAATGGCAGGATAAAGCTGGACTGACCTGGATAAAGCCACTGAATCAAATTGTTGTTTTAATAAAGCAAATCTAAGTGTTGAAAAATAAAAAAAAAATCGACTGGAAAAATGAGCCAGATATGACAAATTTTGGTAAGCACACCCCTTTCCTCCATTCCAATGGGATTTATTGACAGTTAAGCAAGATAGTACGTTTTAATGTATATACGATACGGGGTATAGCATTAATGAAAGTAATGAGGTTGACGTTCGTCACAAGTATCAATTTTGAACGTAATTTATCGTGGAACTGGCATAGTAAATGTTTACACAAAATCTCATCCAATTAATTCCTGTGGAAATGAAAAGGTTTCAAAAATTACGTAGTCCAGGTATAGATTTACATGTACCAGCTATGCCAATAAGGGATAACTCGTAGCATATCTTAAAATAATGGGAAAGCTCTTGTTTTCTTGCTCTGCACGTAAATGGGTTTGGATTTGTAATATCAGTTGCACATTGGTATAAAATAGATTAATTGATTAGTCTGTAGTTGCAAAAACAAGAAAATATAACATTTAAGTTGACAAAGACAATAAGACTTCAGATATTGTATATTCTCACAAACACAAGTTAATGTGTGTGTAAATCCATATGGAATGGAGGAAAGAAGAAAAACGGGGTGTGCTTACAAACCTCCATATCTAGATATTTTTCAGTCGAGATTTCTTGCATTTGTCAAACACATTGAAAGTATATTAGATGTGTTTTATCAAAAAAAACAACACAAATCTATGACATAGTGATCGCATTAAGGTCAAGATCATATTTAATCCTTGCAAAATTTTTTGATTCACGTAGTGTATATAATTAATGAAGTATGGTGTATCATTATTTGTCAAGAATTGACATCTCCTTAAATGGTTTGTTTCCTCAAAATGTCACAACCTGCCCCCTAAGTTATGGATGACCATAAAAACACAAGTAGGGGTTTATATGACTTGTTTGAACTATTTTTTCAGAGGTATGGTAAGGAGGGAGAAGGAGGGAGAAGGATGAGTCAAGTATTAACTGTAACCCCAACTCAACTCAGCCAAAGTTAACATCATGCATCACCTTGGTTCATTACTTAAGTCATTCAACCCAACTCGGTGAAGTCATGCAACTGCCGTTGCATTAAATTTATGAGTGAATAGGGCACACGTACACCTACAATTTTTCTGAGGTAGGGACCTGTAGCCAATAATCATACCTTAAAAATGAACCCATTTATGGAAAAACAGGCCATGGCACACTCCACAAAATAAATTATAGATGGGAGTGGATAATTGAAGTGTCTCTTATTTTACATCTTTATCGAATGGATATAATCTTACAAACAATTTGTAAAATTTGACAGAAATATAGAAACCAAATGACAAATCTCCTGAGAGGTTTACTCAATATGTTAGCTTTTTAGAAAGGGACATTAGAAGCCTGGCAATTTGATAATTGCTTACAAATTATTAGATACACCCTGAAGTTGAATTAGCCGGAATAAGCCGTTTTAGTAATAGATGATGATTTAGTACTTTCTGTCGGCACGACGAAAGTCAAAGGCATGGTTTTCTATGGGGCACGATTTTTTACGATAGCAGCAAGTTCAAAACAACTTAGGTGTTATGGTTTACTTTTGTACTTGTTTGTTCAATAAAACTTCGAAAAGTTCTCGGGGTAGGTGGTTCTACAACCGATACAGTGAAAATTGAGAGAAATTTGTATTCTCAAAACATCTCCTCCCTGTCACACTTAAACATAATTGGGACCATTTGTTGATACAACACTTAGGAGCAACATGGGCCTGGTTTCTTAGACTACAGTTGTGGGCAGCAGACACACATCCTTTGATGGATTATGGAGGGATTCAAAGTTGCTTGTAAGGAACTGACAGCTAAAGTTCTTGGGCATATCTCCACATTGTTAGATGATGAACCAGCTAACGTTATGCTCCTTATACACCACCATATGGTGAAAATGTGCATCAAACCTGTTTGGGGATAGTGAAATATTGTCGGCAACCTGACCATTTACAACCTGGCCCAGGACCACAGCAATTGGAAGAAGCTTGTAGTCGCATGCTTCACTGCCGAAGGATCATGAGGCATCCATACCTGGTTTGGTAAACCCTGACCATACAGGCAGATTTCGTGTGTGTTTTTTCTCAATTTCTTGGTCACCAGGGGAGGAGGGGGAGGGTGAACGCTGGTGCCAAACAACTCCCCATAATTCACAAAAAAGGCAAAAAGGTCCAACTTTTTGTGATTTTTTTTTTGAGAACAAGCTCCCATTTCAGAGAAATTTTGACAAAAAAGCGCAAATATGGTGCTGATGAGATGTTCAAAAGTCCAAAAAACAAAAAGGACCATTTTTGGGGGGTTAAGGTCCACTTTTATACCACAAAAAGTCCACTTTTTCAAAGTACAGACTCCCAAAAGTCTTGTGCGTAACGGCCCTGTTTTGTGCACTATGTAATAGATCCATTTTGTCAACCAACATATAATTTTCTAAAGAGCACTGTCATGATTTTTCAAAGCAGAAAAGTTTGTAACAGGTTAGGTATCTAGATACCATTTTGTAGAGGGCCCGCCCCTTTTGTATTTGAATATTCTGGGCCGCCAACTCTATATGGATCTAAAATTATAGCGCGGGTAAAGTTGCGGAGGGGCCGAAAACCCGCGTTCCTCGCACGATAAGAACACTGTAATGACACAACTTTTAAGCTTCAGGCTATACTGTATTAAACATCCAGCACTACAACTCATTCTAGGTCCTGACACTATCTGGGACTTGTACCTGGGTGGTTTGTTCTACAATTATCTGGGCGACATGACCTGGTGGTTTTGGAAAAAAAATAAGGAAAACTTTGCCATGTAACAGTCATTTATATATCTTTTCACTTAACTACAAGTAACAGGCCTTAAAACCTCCCAATACTACATCTTTATCACAATTGACAATAAAGACCCCTACATTCATCATGTTTACCATTTTCGCAAGGAAATTTTGGGCAGCATGGGGCCCCCCCTACTGGCACCTGTGCCGCTTCGTTAATGCATTCAATGACATGTTACCATGCATTGTATGCATTAACCACAATAACATTTTACTATAAAAAGTCTAATTTACACAATCTGTTGCACACTACTAGGCCTAGCAAGGCC
>JAMKCH010072209.1:0-78297 GCA_023653785.1 Ophioderma brevispina
GTTTTGCCCCCTTTCAGGATTAATACCAATTTGCTAAAAGTCCCTGATGGTTATAAGGACTCCGGTCGATTCAACAGAAATATGCAACGATGGGGACCTGCGACCCATCTCGCAGCCTGTTCGTCGGAGGAGATATGGTCCAAGTTATGACCGGACCGTAAAGTTGAGTATAAATTATACACAATTTTTGCTTAACGTGATAGATAAGGGTGTGTAGAATTTGAATCGGCCGGAGGCCACCTTGGCACCCTTGGGCGTTTTGAGAAATCCAAGATGGCGTTGTCATAGATGATAATTATCTATTCGACCCTATATTATCAAACTATGGCGTTAATAAATATACTATAGGACCCAATGAACAAGTGCATGGCCCTTGTAACATTGAGTCATACTTCAAATTAAAAAGGAAACCAAATCTAATAATTTAAAATATGCCATAACAGCAAATAACTGCATAAAAAATAAACATGAAGTACTTAGATTATGTTGTTAGACGCAATAAATACATTTCTGGTACTTTTAAGGTTGTAACATGACGTCAATGAATATGGCAGCGAAAAACGTGAATATCTTTAAAAAAAAACTATAAATTATTGTGTCAATGAAACAATTAGAATGTACCTATGATTATAATCAAGTGATACCAGGTAAATCCCGATGAATAAATGGTCAAATTATAAATTGAGTGCAATATATGTGACAAATGTAATTCTATGGTATTTTGACAACTTTACACCATATTAGTTTTTATTTCGATTTTGGAGCATTTAAAACAAATTGAAATGTATGTTGTACATTGGTTAGGATCAAAAGTACATTTGTCATTGACACATTGATTTCGATTTGAAGGCTTTAAAACTTATAATTTTTTGAAGATGTTCACGTTTTTGGCTGCCAGATCGGCATCAATGTAACAATTTTAAAAGTATCAGAATTAAATTTATACAATACATAACCTAAGAACTTCATGTCTATTTTCTATCGCAGGTATTTGCCGTTATAGGGCATATTTCGAAATTATTGGATTTGGCTTCCATTTTGAATTTGAAGTATGCCATGCACTTGTTCACTGGATCCTATAGTATATCTAGTAACTCCATAGTTTTGATAATATACGGTTGAATAGATAATTATCTTTATGGCGACGCCATCTTGGATTTCTCAAAATGCCCAAGGTTGCCCAGGTGGCACCCGGCAGATTCTTATTCTACACACCCTAATCTATCATTTTCAGCAAAAAATTGTGTTATAATATACTCACTGTAGCGTCCACTGAAGTGTTCTCTCTCTCTGCTAAGCCAATGTGGTTCGCCATCACATACTGATCACATTCTCAATGAGTTGCCTAAATTTCATCCATGGTGGATATAGACTCCAGAAACCCCAACCAATCAACAGTGAGCTGGCTCAACCGGCGTCAGCATATTTAGTGCGCTCAACGCAACGTTTTTTTTTTTTGAAGAAGCTGCTAGTACCAACTTCACATCTTGTGTTAACCCCTGTTTAAAGGCACTTAAGTTTCTTGTAAGGCTCTTATTAATACCCTTTGTGTTATTAATTTTGGCATCGATTTGTTGCATTGGCTACCTTAAAAATAATATTTTCTCTACAGGATCAACCTTTAAATCTTAGCATCCAGTTGAAAGAAAACACATAAAAATACATCTTATATAAGTAATTTCAGTTCATTTTAATATAATCTTTAATTATAGTCAACACAATGGTGATTTTATAAAGATGCACCCAAATAACTTTGCATAGCAATGTACTTAATTGGTATCCCTGCAATAATACATGTATTTATACTCAATACACAAAGTGTTAATGTCCGATTGTACAATCCTCTCCCACTCTGAGTGATAATGTCACTCACTGCATAGTCATATCGACTGACCCGGGTCCTATAAGGTTATTTACAGATTTGGGGTAGAAGTCATTAAGGGGTCATTCCGGTCATTGCTACAAAAAACTTGCCAAAAGCTGCATGCTTCTACTGCAGCTTTCAATTTAAAGGGCCCGTGTTTTTTTCACAGGAGTATATTTTTCTCCTGCCTTAACATATGCTATCAAAGGCGGTTTTAACATGTCCATATCGGGGGGTCATGTGGGTTGGCACTATGTACGCGTGTCCCAATAAAAACGCACCACTTTTGTGCCAGCCGCCATTAGTTTTGAAACAAAGCATATGACTATTTGTTTTTCGAGGGTTGAGTGCAAGAAGCCCCATCTGCAAGTTGTCAGTTGTGTGTTCGTATCAAGTGTTATACCTGGCCAAATCTAACACCTGGCAGCTAATGCAGGTGGGACCTTTTTGCCCTAACCCCTCGATTTGTTGTAGGTAAAAGGAGTGTTAGCTTCAATATCCCTGAAAATTTCATAGTAACATAGGTAAAGTTTTAAGATATGACCCCAAAAAACAAAAAAACCGAAAATTAAATTTTACCAAAAATGAGGAGCTGCTAACCAGAAGGATTGCATGCACTGAAGAACAGATGGCAAACACAATTTGGATTCCAATTAACATATAATTGCCCACATTTCTTGCAGATACACTACTGGATCAATAACTGCATTTACATAATAATTATTTCATACTTAATGAAACTTAAGTTTTTTTTTTTGTTTGTTATTGGGGTGATAAAATACATTTCAAGATGAAAAGATAAAAGTATGACGAAGTCGACAACTGCGTTTATCGTAAAAATGATTATGCTTAATATCCCGTTGGGTTGCAACTTCCTTGTTTACATTCTGAACTTTTGAAAGGAAAACATATGTTTGCACACCAACCCGCCACTAAGAAAGATCAGTATAGATTTATTTCTGTCCATTCATTCGATTTTGGGTTGAGACAACTCTTTGTGTGCTGTCAGCATGATTGATTACTCTAATTCAATGCTGTCTAATGGGACAGAACAGGTATTTGTGAACATACATTTCTAATTCCACCTTGTGTCTTAAAATGCGCGTTTATTAGCTGTTATTAACTAATGTAAACATTTTGTAGTCTCCTGTCATTGAAAATAAAACAGTAAAATGGTGGTTAGACTTAGATTCCATTTGGTTTCGACTGCAAAAACACAGTGCCGGTGTGAGTAGATATAGTCCGGCGGTAATACTAATGGAAACATTTGTTGTAGCTCCTGTCATTGAAAATAAAACAGTAAAATGGCGGTTGGACTTAGATTCATATTGGTTCTGCACGCAAAAACTACAGTGCCGGTGTGAAGTAATCATAGTCCGGCAGGTATCATAGTCCGGGCTCCATAGCCGAAACGGATAAGCGCGAAACTTATACGTGAGGAGTTAACTGAATCGATTGCTCTATTGTGCCCGGACTGTGAGCCCGGAGGGACTATATCTTCCTGCCACACCCACAATTGTTAGTTAAAAAACCAGCGCCTCAATTTCGTAAAATGGGGCCTGCAGGTTAATTGATTTTCTGGGGTCATATCTAAAAAAAATATTGACTCTACCTTTATGAACTTTTCAGGGACATTAGCTACCAATCCGTCTGTCTTACCTTACAACAAAAAAACAAGAAGTCACGTGCTTTTGTTCAAGACATATGGCGGCTAGCACCAAGTGTTGCGTTTTTTATTGGGACACACCCACCCTTTTAGAAGTGTTCCACTTTGATTTTGTTGAATTTTAATCTCAACATTAGCTTCTTGCAGTGGCGTAACCAGTGGGGGCCGGGGTTGGCCAAGCTGCCCTCCCCGGACACCAAAAAATCGGGAAGGGGAGGCAAAAAATGGGAAGGAGAAAAGGGAGAAGGAAGAGGAAAACGAGAAAGAAAAAGGGGAAAGAGAAGAAGAAAGGGGAAATAGAAAGTAAAGAGGGAAAGAAGAAAGTGGAAAAGAAGAGGGAAGAAGAGGAAAATAAAGAGGGAAGAAGAGAACTGGAAGGTCGAAGGTTGCCCTGGCGTCAAGCCCCCCCCCCCCCCCCGCCGCACCAACCCACCCCCAACCCCCCACCTTCCTCCGTGTTCAGAATTTTGAGGAAACCGGCCTTGACAAAAATTTTATTGGTCCATCCCGGCGAGCGCAGCGAGCCGTAAAAATCGGCGTCTGAAAAATCGGGAAACTTCTTGCGTCTTGCCCCCCCCCCCCCCGAGGCTCAGGTCTGGTTACGCCCCTGGCTTCTTGTAGTCGTGTCATGATTGCAGAGCTGTGAGATACATTGCGACTAACAAGAATCTACTCCGCAGACCTTTTTTGAACCTCTCTCTGAATTTCTTTCTCAAACTCAAGAGCAAAGCCTCTCTATTGAGTGGCGACTGAATGATTTAGAAAAAACAAGGGAGTTTTATCGAAAGATTTGGATAAGAGGCGAGTTACGAGAGTGAGTTACTAAGAGTTATCCATTTTCCACACTGCCATCTTGCCAGGGGGGTGTCGAAAGTTTACTTGCCGTATTTTTCGAGATGCTTTGTTAACCGAGATAACACAGCTGAACCCCCAAATAACGGTCCTTATATCTAGAGCTAACAAAGCTTATTGTGGATAAGGATTCTTACCTGGAGTTAAGAAACCTAGAAGGAATTTGGTAATTTTGCACAATTAGAATCGGCGATTCCCCATTCTTCAGCAGCCACTGGAAACGTCCGTTAAATAGTGTCACGTATGTGTCTGTCCTGCGGATCACACAGGTCCAGTTAGGGTCATTTTCGACAGCATTTGGCTTTGAATTAGAATCGAGATCCCTAATTCTAAGAGTCCTTCTTTATTACAATACACAATTTTGCCAAAATTGTGTATTTGACCGCGGTTTAGTTTACTAAACGATTTTACAAACACAACTGTTAAATTCTCAAAAGTCAAGGTGTTTTAAAGGGTGGAAAATATCATAGAGATGGACCCTTATTCATTACCGCGAAATACCACAAAATACCAAACTATAATATTGCTTCGTGGTATTTAAGTAGTTTTAGTCATATCGGTGTGATATTTTCGGAAGTATAAAATGCTATCCTGAGGTAAAGTAACCAGCTAGTTTAAACTGGCTGAGGTACTTTATGTATACCCGTAAGTCAGTCACCAAATACCACAAACATTCCTCTGTGGTACCTGAGGATAAGAAAGCGTAGCATAATGTTATGACCAATCAAATTTCCTCCCAACCCTATCAAAAAAAGCTTGGTCAAATGGTCTATAAAACTCCCGTAATTTTTCTAACACATATTGTGATACCTCTGGATGTTGTCTACCTTTATTCTCTGATAAACACTTTGTCTTCTTGACACTTTTTAAGCAGTAGAATCCGCGAGTTTTATTGAGGTAGAAGTTGTCGCTAGTGAGGTAATCGGTAAGCCCGAGAAATCGTTCAACCTCCTTAATCTCAGGATAAGGATTGCTTATAAGTTTTCCACCGTCCACAAAATGCATTTGCTTCCGAGGGAAATACTCGAGCCATTTTTTCGCGAATTGATCATAGATACCGACTTGTATTGCTTTATACCTTCTGTTTACTTCTCCCTTCTTCATTGCCTTTTCTTCAAACGTTTCATAATCCTTTCCACGTGGGAATTTCAAGTAAATTTGTGTGTAGTCAGAGATTGCACGTGTGGCGGGATCTCTTACAATAACGAGCAATTTCACATCTTTACTCATTTTGTAAATCCTCTCCGGTGCTTCATCTGTGACAAAATACGCGGGGCTCTTTTCTATGGTGACTTGATCGGGGTAGGAGTATGGCATTCTCTGCTTATACCACTGTTGTCCGCGGTCATAGAAATTATCAAAATAGTGTACTTCTTTTGAAGCTGCCGCGATCTGAGGGTGCATCTTTAGCATTTCTAACAGCGCCCTCGTGCCACATTTTCCTACACCAATTATGATTGCTTGAGGTAGTCTTTGTTTGAGGTCTTCAGCAGGAGTGTCCAGAAGAGCAGCCAAGACTCTTTCGTCCTTTGACATGTGTGTCCGTATTTTACTTCTTTGACCTCCTGCAACGCTTTCCTCTGGAGATTTATTAATATTCATAGACTGCACATGACTGATTAACTTATGGAAATTCTTGGAATATGTGATACAGCTGATGAAAGTGCATATGACCAACAGGCCCAGACAAATGCCACACAGAAGTTTCTTCTTTGTGCATCCCGCAATTGTAACGATTGTACTGGGTGCATGTTCCATCCAACTCATTGTTCTTTTCTGAAAAAAAGTTATTAGTACTTTAACCTCCATCATTAAATTTAAAATTCCAAGCAACATACCTAGTTAAAGGGAAGTAAACGCAAAGTCTTACAAACATGATTAATGATCCCCAGACTTATGTAACTTTTGAGAAGAACCCTAATTTTTATTTTAAAAGGAATTACAAAACTACAGCAAAAATACAGCGTTCACCTTACACAAGTGTCGTCTGCCGTCGCGGTTTGGGGACAAAGGTCAAAAGAGATCACCAAGGTCACACGAGGTCACTATACAGGGACCAATGAATCCACGTCTCATGAAAATCGATCGACATATGTGAAAACACCAAGCAATTTGATAATTCTGACCATTTTGGGCCACGACCTCTCTTTGATAATCTTTGATCCCACTCGTGAGAGGGGTAAGCAATTACCATAGAAAGTGCGCATCTATGTTGAAACAGGCAATTTATGTTTAGGGTTAATATTTGGGTTAACATTAGGGTTAACATATTTACAACAGACAGACACACTCACAGACACTACCAAAGCAATCTCTATGTGTCCTCTTGCAGACGACACATGCATAGGGAATCCTCAATTCTAGTTTTAGAGAGATGAAATAGTGCGATGTGCTTTGTTTGGGATAAAGGTCATCTTACGGACCCAACCCAGCCAAGACCACAGGGCTCCATATGGGTCCATTGTGGGCGGTGACTTGCCATTTGGTCTAATCCCACTTGGTCTAATGGCCATTTTGGCTAACTCCAATTGGTCTAATACCATTTAGTCTAATAACCAATTAGGCTAATAACCATTTAGTCTAATAGCCATGTAGTCTCATATTCATCTGGTCTAAATCTCATATCGTCTAATATCCATATCGTCTATAACCGATTTGGTCTAATGCCAATTGGTCTAATACACATCTGGTCTAATATTCATTTTGTCTAATGTCCATTTGGTCTAATACCCATTTGGTCTAATATCCATTTGGTCTAATATCCATCTGGTCTAATATCCATCTGGTCTAATACCCATTTGGTCTAATACCCATTTGGTCTAATATCCATTTGGTCTAATATCAATTTGGTCTAATATCCATTTGGTCTAATATCCATCTGGTCTAATATCCATCTGGTCTAATATCCATTTGGTCTAATACCCATTTGGTCTAATATCCATTTGGTCTAATATCCATTTGGTCTAATGTCAATCGGATCTGGTCCAATGGGTATTAGACCAAATAGATATTGAACAAGGTGGACATTAGACAAAATGGATATTAGACCAAATGGATATTAGACCAATTGGATATTAGACCAAATGGATATTAGACCAGATGGATATTAGACCAAATGGATATTAGACCAATTGGGTATTAGACCAAATGGATATTAGACAAAATGAATATTAGACAAGATGGATATTAGACCAAATGGAAATTAGACCAAATGGTGTTTGTGGTTATTAGGCCAAATGGTAGTAGACGAAATGGGCATTAGACTAGATGGGCATTAGACCAAATGGCTATTAGACATTTAGTTGTTAGATAAATTGGATGTTAGACTTAATGGTAATTAGACAAATTGGAATTAGACAATGTGGGTTTAGACCAATTGAAGTTAGACCAAATGGCTATTAGACCAAATGGGATTAGACCAAATGGCAATAAACCTTGTGGGCTACTTTCCGGAACCTATATGGTTTGTGACTGGCATTGGCCCTTTATGGTCCGAAGTAGGCTCAAGTTCAACTTGGCTTTGTGTGGTTTTGCAAGAGCTCCATGTTGGCCCAAGCGTGCTCTCCACTCCACTTTCATTCATCTCCTGATTTAACCCACATATCTCATACGGGATGTCCGGTGAGCTGCCCACATGAATCTCATCTGCAGGTAAATACATTTGCCTCGTATGTGAGCCCAAATGCAGCCCATATTAGGCTTAGGGAGATTTTCAGGATTGGGGCCCACTGAAGGGTGATGGAGGCGCGGATCGGCGAGGGAGAGTGTGCGAGAGGGGGAGCTTTGGAATTTGATGTTTTACTTAACCCGTATGTTGGCAGGGACGGATCAAAAACGTTGACGGCTGAGTAAGTCTACAGTACCTCTTAATTCTGGATTGTTTCCAAATGAATTTTCTGAAGTGCGAGTCTGTTATTTACAGCACAAGAATTTGAAACATGAATTGGCATAAGTATTATGTTCTCATAATAAGATGCATTATGAGAGCAGCTGCGGGGAAAAGTTCAATTCAACGAAACCCCTCACATCATGAGTTCTGAAAGAGCAAAACGTAAAATTTATAAAAAAAATACTCTTGAGTTCAGCAAAAAGACGCACGCGAAAACGGAGATTTTTTCATACCGAAATGAATAAGTTACATTTATATATACAAACAGTACCAAATGAAATAAGTAACTATTTGTAAGAAAAAAAAAAAAAAAATTTAAAAAATGTACATGCAATTACCCATTTGTGACCGCCTAATTCTTGACATTTTTCCCGCACTGAACGAAGAAACCGGTTCTTGATCGTCCATTTTTGTCGCTAAATAAAATATAAACATTAACATATATACGGAATGAAAAAAACAAATGTCCCTTTATTTCGCGCCAAATACATATTGAATGAGAACCCGTATTCTCGTAGTTGTCTCGTCAAATAATCCGAAATTTTACAAGGTGGTTCTCAATACTAAAACCCACGAGTCGATCGCGATCGATCTCGCTTGCTTTCGCGATCACCTAGAGAAGATTTTGTTGCAAATCAAAACTCGATTTCGATTCAAAAAATGCGCTGAACATCAACATCAACAGCGAAGGTTGGCCTATACTAGCTTATACGAAGCCCTAGATAAGCTTTCATAACGCTCGGCGGTCACATCTCATAGCATAACAAATAAACGTTGTAATAATATGCACTTTCTATTTTTTGCCATAATATATGCCATTAAACAAAATGTTCCTATATACACATAAGATGTACACACATCACATACAGTATGTATAAGTCACATACAAAATAGTATAGTGCTTGCGTAGTCTCGACCTCTTACTCTCTTATTGAACTCCGTTCAGTCAAGACAATAACTCTGCTCAAATCCATCTCTTTGTCACTGGTATTACTGTATTACTGACCACAGTTTAGAATTCCGAACGATTTATAGAAATATTTGGGTCGTTATGACTTCAGAATTACTCTAAACTTACGAGTTTCAGTGTCTTATTTCTTTTGACGCAGTTGAATCGTCGGCCATTTATCTACTCAAGAATCAGTAGCGTTTCTTCATCGGAAAACGAACATCGCCGTGGAGTGCCAGCGCGCTGTATAAATTTACCAATAGTTCTTGGTAATTATTGTATTAAGTTACGCATACGAATGGACTAGTCAGAGCTAGTCAGCGCATAACAGTGAAACTGTTGCAGGGTCGATGGCAGCGCTTGCACAAATACAATAAATTACAGGATGGTTGCGGGCGAAAAAAAGTCCAGAATTTGAAACAAGCTGCAATTAGGTATCCCGAGGAGCGTTTTAGTAATGTACGAAGCCGTGTATCTGTTTTGTCCTTAAACCCGGCATGCATGCAGCTGAGGCTTGTGCCCATTGATCTCTACCCTGTATGCATTGCAATGAAAATGAAACGACCTCAAGCAACCTATTTACAAATGTACACGATTCACATCAAAGAACTCATCAACGTTAAATATTTTTGGGCTTACGCCAAAGCTAGGTCATACTCATAGGACTTGATCATTATGTCAAATGGGTAACAAACGGGTTACCATTAGCTACCGTGGTAAACTTGCTATGCCATAGTAATGGCCTAGGCAATATAGCTATAATATTGCGTGATTTTGTGTAACTGCAGTGACTATTATTAATTATTATAACAGTGGAAATCGGTGGAAATCTAGTGTAAGATCCACTTTAATAGACTTTCAGGCATGTTATGAACTTTTAAGCAGAAAGCGGCCGGTAGTAACTTTTTTAATGATAAATGTTACTACTTGATGTATGTGTATCATTTTACTTTCTGTATGTTTTACATTGATTATAAATAATGTTTGGTGATTGTCAATAAGATTGAATTGATTGAATTGTGCCTTTTGCTATGCCGTGTGTACTTACAACCATCCCAGTTGCCCGAAGTAAGTAGCTGCTAGTGCTAGCTAATACAAGTCGCATTCTACAAGCCAATGTTTCGAATAGCACTAAACTTGAAGCGTGGATAAAAAAAATGCTCTTTCCAGGAGAATATAAAGCTTTTTTGAAACATTGATTGGCAAACCATATTGCAACACCTTAAAGATATATACCACTAATGTGTGAAAAATTGCTGTAATGCTGTGGATGGAGATTTGAGTTAGTGTTGACAATGAGGTAGAACTTTTAGGTCGTAGCTAGTTGGGTGATGTGGTAGAAGCCTTTGGAAATAGTGGAAATACAAATTGGAAAAAAAAATGGTGTAATATGAAAGATGAGATGGTGAATGTATAAGTATTGTATAAGATTGTCGGTAATGTCGGTAAATTTTTGAATGGTTTTGAAAATGGGTATCATCAAGAGAGATTGCTGGAGTGTTTGGTATGGTTGCGATATTAAACATGATTAATTGGAATTATATGGGTATATCACGAATTATGGCAATTGTTGCAGTTTTTTTTTTTTTTTCTCTCTCTCTCTTCATTTTTTCCGCAGATATGAGTATTAAACTGCGTGGGGGGGGGGGGGGGTGGGGGGGGGGGGTGGTGGGGGGGTTCACACACAGAATGCAAACACAATAAATACAAAAAATAGGTCATAAAACATTACATCAAAGTAGTTGAGGTGCACAGGAGAGAAAAGTGTGTCATAAGCTCTATACTTGTAGCGCATCACTCAATTTCCATTTATTTCATACTAAGCTTGTGTCAGAATTCCTTTTTTCAAAATCTGTTTTCTCCCACTGTATAATTAAATTCAACAAGTGGTTTTAAAAATACACAAAATTTGGCTTTATATTTTATTACTACTGCCTAAATCATCTTCTAATAATGAGAAGCTTTGAGAAGGCAAAGATTTAACAACAGTCTGCTTTCAGAAAGTTCACCCAAAGAATGGACTCCAAATTTATTTTATACGGTTACTTCACGCCACCATTCTAAAAATCAGTCCAAATAGGGTTTCAACATGAACACAATAAAACAAGTGCTTCATTGTTTCAACCTCTGTCCAATAATGAACCGAAATTAGAAGTAACAATATTTCATCTATAAAAGCCTTACTATTTGTGATAAGACACCTCCTCATATTGATCTTATATTGGAAGATCCGACTTTTAGTTTCATGGCTACCATTTAATAGGTATACAGTAATACTTATAACCACTCATCCCTGGTTTACATTAAATTCATTTTGATATTTACTTTGAGAAGTAGGGAGTTTAAAAACCTATGGAATAATCTGATAAATCATTCTTGTAGTCATGTTGCAAGTTGGATAAAGATTTTAGTGACACAGGTATTTTGAATAATTTGTAAATCTATTGGCCATTTTAATATGCATTTTACTTAACATGCAAAATGGTTAAGGGTGATAGGCGTAAAACTTGGGATTAGGGATATTTGAGTGGTACGTGTCTTTAAAATTATGTTAGTAAATTTTTTATTGGTAAAGAACTGGTCTTCCACCTTCTTTGACGAGCCTTCTATAATTCTTTAACTTAGTGTTAGACGTAATGATGATTTGAAATGTTAAATATATCTAAATTGCATAAGTTTAGTACTAAATTGATCTCCCAATATCTAATATGGATGTACAACATTCTAATCTCTAACGTTATGTTTACAGTTTTAAAACACTAACACCCCCACTCGTTTGGAAATAGGAGGAGAGTAGAGGTTATAAAGGGGTAAAAGTGATTTAGTTTTTTAAAACAATATATACGGTAGAACCATGGTATTATAACTCCATGGTATAACATACTGCAGGCAAATTCACCGCAATGTTAAGTTTGTCACATTGCTAATAATTATTGCCTTGCAAGTTGCAGCAAAAGTTGTTGCAGTGCGTATAAGGTGTTACCCTGCCATCATATTAATTGCCAAGCTATAGATTCGGTTAAATGCAATTAAAATGTTTGCATTGTATTTCTCTTAGTGTAGCGAACGACGGGGTGGTTATATTTCCTAAGACATAGATCTTAGACTAAGATCTAAGACTGTGACAGACCCTGATGTATATATTTTCTGTATTATATTAAGTAACTCCATGTAATTTAATCATATTAATTATGAGTGCGGAAGAACTGGAAATATGAAACTTGCATGTTTGTGCAAACGCATGACTTTATTTGATTTGGACCAGGTTCTAATGGACTAGTGTATGGGAACCCCTGAAACGAAAGTCAGGAGATGTACGCAATCTGAGACCGAGGAGCACAGTGTCTTATCTTCCTCATTCTAAGAACTGCATAGAGGTTCTTTGTTACCTATAGGAAAGCAAGATTGCACACCTGTTGCTGAACAATAGACTTTGTGTAATGCATGTCAAAACATATCAGGCGCAGGATGTGGAAGATTGTGGCCTTCCTTTAAAAATTTTCCGCGAACTGAGGAGATTGTAAAATTTCGACTTGTCTTCGCTTGTTGTGTTGCACCATGGGAAATTGCTGTGGGACAAATTCTGTTGACAAGTCATTCTCTTCGCCAGTGTCAAGAGATTCATCGAGTGTAGACCTCTCAAACAGAAGGTGGCGAACTTTCATACATTGATTTATAAAAAATCACTGTTTTTTTATTAATTCTAGAAAGTTGCTAGAATTTCAAAGCGGCTCAAAATTTGATGCCTTTGGAAAAACAAAGGTTAACATTAAAATTCCACCAGGACATTGCTTCTGTACCAGTGACGTTAACCTTTAACGCACTGAGTACCTGTATGGACATTATATACCGAGTTGCAGTTATACTTCCAGTTGTTCTTCAAGTCTACAACTTCACAAATTAATCGGCCGGTCTAGACCAAAAGGACTTTTGCGATTTCGCGAAACTAGTTGAACTGTACCAGCAAGAATTGTGTCGCCAAGATTTATGTGGATCTGATTCTACAAGAGACTGGTGCGCACCCAACAGTGAACTTTGAACTTTAGTTTAGCCTGAGATGGTGTGTGTTTAATTTGATTTTTAAATAGGTAAGAAGTATAGATAATAATTTTGTGCATTGTTGATAGTGTATATTGCGTGATTTAATTTATGTATTAAAGTCATTACTTTGAATTTACATCTTGGTCAAGTCAATCTTCTTCCAAATCGTCATTGTGAATTTTGTTTTATGAACCACGGGAGGTTACTTTTCTGACCTTGAGTACGTCTCGTAACAAAGACCCTAAAGGTAAGGCCTAACAACTTAGATGCTAAAAACTAAATTAAAATACATATATTGGCATCAAAAATGATATTTTATACAAGATTCCAGTTGATAGTGGAATAGCCTCTACTTTTTTGTAGGTGGAGGTATGAATTGAGGGGATTAGTATGAAAAACTTTAGTCCGTGTATTTGTGGTGTGATGCGCTATAGCCATGATAGCCATGATAGCCAACCCTGAGCGGTTGGACCATTCACAGTCTCAATCAATAGTCAAAGCATAAACCCTAGAATATTTAAAGAAAGCGCAAACTAATTCCAGGAATAGTTTCAGTGAAAGCAGGTGAAAGCTGACTTTATGAATAGTGAAGATAAAAGTTCTGCATTGTTACACACGGGTGACTGAAGCCTTCTAAAATTTATGATATGTTGTTGTAGGCAATGTTTAAAACCAATTCTGGGGCAGACACACTAAGCATCACATAGGATAAAATACTAAGTATTGACTGGACGAACAACTTTATTTGTAGTTGGCCAGTTTTGGCCAGATTTTCTGGGTATTTCTGTCTCCTATTTTGAGTAATGGACGAAGTCCAAACTCCGCCCATAACTCTACCATCAATTGGAATCTATATAAGGAAATTGGGAAATGTTTTCTTATATTAAATTCTGAGGTGGTGTAACTACAAAAGCTAGACCCTGTCTCAATGCCTAAAAAATTAGGGTCTTAGATTGGTAGTGGAGGTAAGGGTCCAAAACTACAAAAAACAAAATTAAGACGCTGTATCAAAAATTCCACTAATATACATTTTGGTACTAAAAAGTTAGGGTCGTCTTATGGCTTTGTGGTTGGATAAGGGTCAAAACTACCAAACTCCAGAACCCTGTATCAAATTCCCCACTAAAAAAATACAACTTTGGTGCACAAAAAGCCCAAAAAGTTAGATCTTAGTTTTGTAGTTGGGTAAGGGTCCAAACTACAAATCTAAGACCCTTTATGAACATTCAACTTATTACATTTTGGTACGCCAATACAATTAGGGTCTTAGTTTTGGCGCCAAAATTTTGGGTCTTAGTTTTGTAGTTGGGTAAGCGACCCAGCTACAAAACCTAAGACCCTGTGTCAATTCTTAAAATGCGTTTTGGCGACAAAAAAAAAAAAAATAGAGTCTTAGTTTTGTAGTGGGTAAGGCCCAACAACAAAACTAAGATCCTGTATCAAATTCCACTAAAATAATTCTGGCGCAACGCCAATTACAAGTAGGCTCTTAGTTTTGTATTGGAGTAATGGTCCAACTTACAAAACTAAGACCCTGTGGAAAGAGTGGGAAGGCCCAGGCGGCTGAAACATACCAGCGGAAGTCCTGATGCATTGCGCGCCCACGTTCTTGAATGGCTCCCAGGGGGGATTCTACACATGTTTCCTCACCAACCAGTCCTTCCCAAGATCTGGAGGAGGGCTCTATCATCGCACTCCCCAACCAAATAAGCTGTTGACAACCCTAAGACCTACTGCCCAATATCACTACAGTTACTGTGTGTCTCCTTCAGACTCCTTGAGAGACTGATCATGGCCCGGCTGGAGCCCGTCGTCGACCCCATATGCCTGACGAAACAAGCAGGTTTCGCGGGTCGGAGAGCACTTTCCAACAGATTGTAAAAACTCACAAATGATATGAGGACAGGGCTTGAAAAGGGTCGTAAGGTAGGCGTCATCTTGGGGACATACTGCAGCATACTACACTGTGTGGCCCGGGTTGACACTCAAGCTTCTCAGGCCCATCCCGGATCGTCACCTTGTACATTCATATGTAAAATGCTTTGCAAACCGTTTTAGCTTGTTCTCAATGACCAGGATGGGCAGAGCAGGCCGTAGCCGTGTGGTCTCGTCTGAGGCACGGAGTACCACAAAGAATCTGTAATGGCTCCCCTGCTGTTCAACTTGTATATCAGCGATTGTCAAACAACATCTAACCAATATGGCTACGCCGATCTTAATTGCCCTTCTTCACTCGGACAGAAGCTGGACACTTGCCTGCAGATATGGCTTATACTTGCCGCTATCTAACCACTTACTGCAGATATGGCCTTACTTCACCATATCTCAAGACCTGGGATGTATGAAGTAAAGTGAAGCCAAGACAAACGATACTGCCTTCTCAACATCAAAGAGGAATCATCGCGCTTCAAATCAACCTCAATGGAGCGCCTATGACCATACAATCCTACACCAACCTATCTGGGTATGAAGCTTGATCGGCAGCTACTTATCGGCAGCAACTCGGTCAGTAAGCGCCAATAGGTATCTTCTAGGGAGTAACCTCACGTGCCGGCTTGCTGGATTATCCGGGGGTGCCAGCCCAATGGAATCTTCGACCACCCGCCCTGGCTCTGGTCTACAGCGATGCTGAATATTGCCCCACCTCAGCATGGTGCACAGCTCTCACACAAAGAGCTGGACACAGTACTCAACGAGACCATGAGAAACATTACCTGGCTGCCTTCGTCCCCATCCATCTGAGTTTCTTCCATGCTTTCAGGCATTGAACCTCCAGTGCTTCGGAGAGAACACCAACCACGCACAAGACTGGTGTGAATAAGGCCCTGCTGGAAACAAGCACCTGCTGCAACACTGTCAAGAATCACACCAGCTCGGCAGACAGGGACTGCGCTTCGTCGGGACCTGTCTGTCGACACGTGCTACCAACTCTCAACGCCCATTTAACATCTTACACACAACTGCCTGGCTAGATACTTCAAGACCCAGTCAAACTCACCATTACACCTATGAAGAACTCCCACCTGGTAGACGTAATAGCTAGTTGTAATCTCCATGCAACAATGGGTCCCTTCTTAAAACCGGGTGATTCGCACAGGAGTCGGTCGCTCAACA
This sequence comes from Ophioderma brevispina, assembly GCA_023653785.1. Taxonomy (NCBI): domain Eukaryota; kingdom Metazoa; phylum Echinodermata; class Ophiuroidea; order Amphilepidida; family Ophiodermatidae; genus Ophioderma; species Ophioderma brevispina. Next base: position 16,376 of record JAMKCH010072209.1, read on the forward strand.
GCAATATGCACGACGGGGCTGCGACCATCTGCATCTCCAACCTGCCAATGTGGGTTCTCCATCCACAGACTGCTGATCACATTCTCAATGAGTGCCCTACCTTTCGCCCAACCGGTTGGACATAGACTTCTCAAACCCAACCAATCAAACAATGAGCTTGGCTGCTATCGCAAACATATTTAGCAGATGCTGCTCAGCTCATACGCAAGAGAAGAAGACCTGATCAAAATTCCAATATACATTTTGGTTATCCTGCCATACAATTATGGTGTTACTGTTGTAGTTGAGTAAGGATCCAACTTCAAAACTAAAGACAAGGACGTCCCTGTATCAAATCCCACCTAAAATACATTTTGTGCCCCCAAAAGATTAGGGTTTAGGCCGCAAAGTGACCATATGGAACTCTTGCCCCCAATGTCAATATCTAATGACAAATTAGGGACATTGATATGAGGATAAAGACACCAAGTAATTTGTAGGCCAACTTAAAGTTTTCCATAACTTTAGTGTGTATATTACATGAATATGATAGTCTGGCCATTGGAAGAACAGAGATATTTTATTTTTTAAAACATAAAATAACATACCAAAACAGATAGGAACGTGATATGAGGATAAAGACATCCACGTAATTTGAAGGCCAACTTTAGTTCCCATTCATAACCTTTAAGCAACACAAATGTGTAATACATGACTATTTTTGATTCGTACTCACTGATATTTAAACCACAAAGGTTATATACCGATCAAACAGTGGTGCATAGCTGGGAAACATGCACTGTTAAAAAATCTTCAGATAAAATAACAGCGTTTTGATTGGCAGCTGATCCCACAGTTAAAATCACGTTTTTTTTACAGTCCTTTGCACGTTTCGAGTCCCTTTTTTTACAGTTATTGCACGTTTTTGAAGTCCCGGCTAACAGTCAACGCCGTTATTTTAAGATCATTTTTAACAGTGTGCAACGGCGTGCGTTTTCTTGGTGTTAACGCCATTTTCGTCGTCTGCTGAATTCGTCGCCGCGCCGCTAAATTATAAAATCGTTCTTTTACCCATAAGGAAGCTGATTTGGTCTTAATCATTTCGGGGTGAGGGCTTTTGTATATCAAAGCCTTACAGCCATGCAAAAAATCGATTTGAAAAATTCTTGAGGGCTCACTATTTTTCAAATGTGGCCAGTGTCTCTTTAAAAACCATACTCGAATTCAGTTTTCCAAATTTTCAAAGTATATTCGGAGAATAGAATCTCCCATTTCTGAGAACCACACAATATTAAATTTTAATCCTATAATTAAGAATGCAAATATCAACTACAAAAACCAAAACTCAAATTTCAAACACTCTACATTTAATAACCAATTTAAAAATTAACAACAACAAAATGAATTTCATCGGATTAACGTGTAATCCTTTTAAAGAATATTTTAAATTAAGAATCTTTCTGTGGGAGTCCGCGGAGAAGGCTTTTACTTGTCAATCCTGCTTATGAACACACGTCGATACGTGTCTGTGTGGAACTTTGATCTAATAAATAATTGGCAGCTGGCCAATCTCTTAGAGCAAGTATTGCCACGGCATATGCTATTAACATGTTGACCATACAAAGATGACTATCAAAGATACCTCCTGGTCTGACGCTCGTTATACATGCGGACCCATGAACCTTTATGATATCCTCCAGGGGTGGCCGTGTTTGATTACAAATTAATTGGACCACTTACTGACCCCTGGGCATACCATAATCAAGCTGGACAGCATCACTACTAATGTCACCAATAACATACTTTGAGTCCGGTGCTGTGTAAGTAATCAAAGTTCGGCAGGTATCATAGCCGGCCCGGGCTCCATAGACGACAACGGAATAAACGCTGGAAGTAATGTTTGCGTGAAGAGTCAACAGAATGATTGCCCCTATTGTTCCCATTGTCCCGGACTGGTGAGCCGAAGGACTATAACTCCTGCCACCCGATTTTTTTTCTAGGTCCGTTTTCTCGATATTATGTAAACCAGATAGGGGAGGCCCCCACACCACATAACGACACGCAACGATCATAAAAATCGTGATTCTATGGTACAAGGCTGCTGTAAAAGCTAAAAGAATAAGTAAGAGCCTCACCACCCAATCATGTCTAAATCAATGACAGTCATTGTACACACGGCAAGTGCAGTTTATATGCTATAATATTTGTCTAAAGGCAGACTGAGAGGAGGCAATTAAGTTGCTTCTATCTAACTATCCACATTGCTTCAAGCACAACGGCTCTAATGTCTTACCCAGAAAATGGAGTGAAAGCATACTTTAAGGCCGAGGAAAGGACCCACCTCCAGTGAGGGGCATGTTGACAATGGTAGTAATTAATGGTAGGAGGCAGTCTAGAGTGTCTGTCATCAAGCAAGGCAGGAAAAGAGGGTCGAGAGCAGTGCTTATTATTTTAGAGCCGTGTGACTTTCCGAAGTTCCTCTTCAGATAATGGTACCATTCATGCAACAACTACTGCATGTCTTTTCTGGCAAGAAGGCATAGGTTGTGGACATACGATACCTTGGTCCAAGCACAAACGATATCACGAATCTTCTGATAAAAAAAATTGGCACACTCTGTTCAAGAACTGTCCAGATTTTGTGTTCAGGCGCGCACTTGGCCTAGGGACAGATAGCTTGTCCAATTACTGTTACGGAAAAGCGTTTTTTATCAATACCAATGATCTGTGTTTGATAAAAAGACTTTTTAGCAGTTTCAAGAGCATAATTGTACTCTTTCCCTTTTCCCTCGGATTGCTTGGGAACCTACAGACCCCGACTTTCCCCATTTGGCGCTCAGCAGCACGTTTACCACAGGAGACTCAGTGCACCATGGTGAACTTAGTCTGAGAACTATTTCCTAATCACGAGTTTATTTCGGTGGGCATGCTGATCCAGGACCCCACGAAGCACAAAGTTTATACTTACGACAACACTCAAACCTTCCAAATGTGTAATTTTAGTTGAATTTGATACAGGGTCTTATTTTGAAGTTGGACCCTACCCAGGTACTACAAAACTAAGACCCTAACCCTTTTTCACCAAAAATGTAGGTAGTGGAATTTGATACAGGGTCTGAGTTTTGTAGTTTGTCCCTTACCCCGGGCCCTTACCCAACACCAAAACTAAGACCCTAACATTTTTTGGATCAAAGTGCATATTAGTGAATTTGAGACAGAGCTAAGTTATACGGGCTTAGATTTAGGGTCTTAGTTTTTAGGGTTTTAGTTTTAGGATCTTAGATTGTGGGTCTTAGTTTTAGGGTCCTTAGGTTTTGGATCTTAGTTTTTGTGGTTTTATGTATACACCCCAACTGACAAGCGTACATGTTAACATGTTTTGTTGTTGGGATAGAATTAGCTTGCAAATAAGTTGCCATCTTTATATAAAATCTGGATTAAATTTTAATCTTTTAAAAAAATGCTTACGGTACGACGCCCAATTCTTTGTGGAGGAATTGTTCCCATTTATTTGTCCCCCGTCGAACGGTTCGGGAACTGGGACATGATGATACAGCGTTCCGTCCGTTCGTCCGTCCCGTCCGTGATAAAATGTTATACACGAGTTATCGGAATTTTCGCATAAGGGCGACAAATGTACTTGGTTAAAAGAAGCTGGTTGATGAGTTCTCGGACCTAATTAGATTTTTGGCGTAAATTGCTAATTAATTATCTAAATTTTCCGAATTTAAGAAAATGTGCCCGCAAGGCTTTATACAAGCTTCTGGAGTCTGTAAGTATTATAAATATGTAACTTGGTGGAAAAAAGCGGCTTGGATGTATATTTCAGCTTGGAGGTGTACTATTTACGGCCTGGGGGTACTATTTTACTATTTACGGACTAAATAGCACCCTTGCACACGACTAAATGCTACATCTGGTCACGAACAGTGGCGGCGGCGCCGGGGGGGGGGGTCATTCCCCTCCCCCGCCGAAAGAAGAATGGGCCATTTTTGGCAAAGTCGGCGATTTGGGGGTCACAAAATCACAAATTTGGACAAAAAATCGGGATTTTGGGCAAAAATTTGTTTAAAAATCTCCATTTTTTGATGTTTTGCCCTCCCCCCAATTTTCACTTTTGCCCACCCCCCTGAAAAAATGATATTACTAAGATCCATTGAATTAAGGTTTAAGAAGTGATTTTTAATGCACGTAGCAGTTTCCCCAAATAATATTACTGTTTGAAATTCTCAGTTTTCCCAATCGACAGGTCGTGTCCTACCCCGTCTTGGAGGTCTGTCAGGGGGGTAGGCATCCAACTAACAGCAACAGCAAATTCAAACGGGCATCAACTTCCGGTGTAGTCTGTTTCAAAGACTTCAACGGTATGAGGGCGCTCGTACGCATTCGCACTGTTACACACAAACTTGACTAAAAGACTAGGCCTGGTCACGAATATTTAAATCTAAATGACCGTTATTGGAAATTACACTATTTTGCGGCGGGGTAATCCACTAACCCCGACGGATTTTGAAGTCAATAATTTTTCTTAATTTATCTGATATTACTAAGATCTTTTGAACAAAGGTTTTTTAAGAGATGATTTTGTTAATGTCACTGGGACCGAAACTGGCCATATAAAGTGACTGTACAGTTCCCAAATTACCGTTTGAAATCCCCCAATTCCCAATCGAGCCGATCGTGTCCTACCCCCCCCCCCCGGATGCTGTGAGACCGATTAATATAGTCCCACTTCAACTTGTGACGCCCATTGGCTTCAGATGCCAGATGGCCGCACGCGGTAGTTTTTTACACCACCGGGACCACCACCCATGCCCCTCACTAAACTCCAAGGCAACATATTATTTTTTCTTATCTTTTTTGGACTTAGATTTTTTTCCCTCTAACCTGAAAAATATGAAAATTTTTCTATTTCAAAGAGCAGTAAGCGGAGATTCGAACCCTAAAACACGGTATCATGAGGCAAGCTATCTAACCACAAGACCAGCGAGTATTGTGTGCCAGATTTGCGATTCTAATCCTTGATACATTTACGGAATAAAGCGCTACTGCTATTGGGTCCACAATCATGGTTCTAATTCGTAAAGGTTTGTATGGGTGAGGGTTCTATATAGAGGACAAACTTTTTATGGATCGACGTCGAACGTTCATTTCTGAGAGTGTATACATAGAAAATGTACTCACTTACCTTGCCCGCGTACTTTTCAATATTATACTTCCATACAAAGTGATGCTTCCACCTGGCAGCACTTTAATGAAACCTATAACAAAATAGCACTTCAATTGCCTATTTGTTCCACTTGAAACACATTTACTCCCCTTTCCGATGTTAAATAATATACTTAATTAAAAAATAGGCTGATGCAAGAGCATTAAACACATTTTTAAACTAGCAGGCCCTATACATCTGTTTTTTTTAACGTTGCTCATTTACCTTGTGAAATCTAGGGCAAAGATGCTTAGTTTAGCAGTTATGAGCGAAAATATGTCTCATTTTGGTCGACCAATATTATATTTTACACAGTACTATTATGGGGCTTACAGATGCGTTTTTTTAGCTCTTCTCACAACAAACAGATTGAATATTGAACTTTGCGCTGGGGTTTAGGGACAAAACTATATTTCAAAAGCTCTGAGGATAATTTGCACCGAAATTTCCGGCCCGATTATAGCATTCAAAACATACTTGTTATTTTGGTTTTCTTTTTACTTGAAACTGAGCTGTTTGTCAATAAAAGTAAAACATTCTTGGAAAGTGTTCTACAACATCTTACAACCGATCACGATCATAAAATTTCCAGAGGGTGGTTTTTGAATCAATCCCATAATGCATTGTCACACCAGCCATTGCCATGATCATCTAAAAAATGAGCAAAAAGTCAGGGTTTTTATGTTAAAGAACAGGAGTTTTGTGGGATCACATCCCTTTTGGGGGAAATTTTCCCAAACTGGTTCATTGTTGGATTGACTCAATACACCCTCTGGAAAATCTCCTCCGTGGGATCTCATCCGTCTCTTACTTAAAGACCCTATCAGTGATTTGCTAAATCAGAAAATCGAAAAAATCATCAAAATCATCTTGGGGCATGTATTAACAGTACAGGTATCCTAACATACCCTGCAATGATAAGACCAGAAGCACTTAATAGGACATAATCGGAAATTTTATTCATTAAACTGTCCGTTCGGACACTTCTGCAACACTAATTGAATGGGAATCGCATTTTGGAACACTGCCGTATTCTTCTGTAATGTCCATGTGCTTCCGTTTGGAAAAGGTCACTATTGAGAAGTCGAACAGACTTAGCCCTTCACTCTGAAGCTTTCCTGCCAATTTCAATATTTTTCAAATCACTGATGTGTCTTTAAAAGCGGAACTAAGGATGAGAATGAAGTTTTAGAGTTGTGACGCCGCCCGCGCCGCATGCTCCAAACCTCCTGACGAAAAATTTCTTTATTTTTAAAAACTTCATTAGGAGCTAATGCATTTAAACTTCTCTTTAAAAGCAGGAGCGAATACCTAGGGTCCTTAATTTAGGGAGTTCGTTAGCCCGACTACATCTAAGTTTGACACCTTTGTAGTTAGTATGTACCCTCAACATTATTCAAGGTAGTTAGTGTGTCAATTGTGGTGTCCCATTTTAAATAGGCCAATTTAAAGTTTGCCACAGGTTCAAACTTTTAATTACCCCCCATCATGTTGAAATGATGCCATATTTGTCCCGTCTAGTCTGACAAGGATTTCGCAAAATTTAGTTTGTACCATCTGTGACCTGGTTTTAGAGTTATTGGTAAAAAATGGCTAAAAGTGCAAAAAAGGTCAAATTCAATTTGTACAGGGGTCAACATTGAAGTTACTCTATTACATTTTAAACATCTTGCAAGTTTATTGTCTGCGATGAGGACTCCAAAAAGTATAGGTTTTGATTGTTTAATGTTTACTTACGAAGAAAAGGTCTAAGAAGGTCAATGCCAATTGGATTTATGTTGTCCCATGATCTATTTTGTCACATAGCATGATAACTATGCATTGCAGATGCTACAAACTATTCCTTATTTTGACACATTAATCTAGATGAACAATATGTTTCATTTTGTACCAAATTGAGCAACTTCTTATTTTGACCCTGTACAATGGAAATTGACCGTTTTGGCACTTTTAGCCATTTTTAACCCAATAACTCTAAAAACCAATGATCAAATATGGGTTCCAAACTATACATTTTTGGATTCCTTTGACCATACGGACAAGATGGCATACATTTCACAAATTGGAGTAATGTAAAAATTTGACCCCTGTGTAAACTTAAATTGGCCCCTATTAAAAAGTGACCCCACATTTGACACCACTAACTACCTGCATTGATTAGAGGGTCCATACTAACTACCCAAATGTATCAAAGCTGAGATGTAGCGGGACATGAACTATGGTGTTGACCCAAGTCCTTGCTCCGCTCTATTAGGCTAGCTCATCACAATAAATCCAGGTTTGGCCATTAGCGGGGCCATTATATATGGCCCCCATGCGATCTAGCAGACTATCAGACAGGATTGATGTGATCTGTCCGATATCGCACAAACTCACGTCGTGAAATACATAATGAAATACTGTCTAATAACGAAAAAAATCTTCATGCCATTTGAAAATATCTGTGAAAATTATCGTAAATAAAATCATCGCACATGAAATACCCATTGATAAAAGGTATCGTCTAAGGGATGAGCCAGGGTCAGCAGTAGAGGGCTGCCTTTTACAATCATATCGCATATCTGCAGTCTGTGAGTTATTGTTGTCCCATTTTATCTGGTAAAATTCAGTTATGTATAGCATCCTGAATTTGGGATTCGGTTTTACGTAGAATAACGCATTTTATAATCATTTTCTTATGTTATTTGTTTATTTCAGCGAGGACGTCCGCATTAAATCATGTCGGACGGCGGAGGGTCAGTATGTCCGATATGAACCTAAAGTACTGAATGGATTAGCAGTAATTCACTGCGCTTTGCATTGTGGAATCGGACGGACATTGGCAACAAAAAGTCAATGCATCGGTTTATATCATGGAAGTTGAATTTATGACTCCATGCAATATCTTGTCCCCTCCCTTCACGTCACAGTTTTATAAACTGTCCCTGAACATACCCATCGGTTATGACGACAGAAAACTAAAAATAATCCACCCTTCAAAATGATTTTGGTAAGCAGAATATATAATTTTGTAGTAGGTCTTCTGTCGCCTATTTTCGGTCACTTCAGACACAAACAGCTCTCCTGTTAAACAAAAGAGAACTGAATAAATTCTAAACCTTAAACAATGTACGTCAGTAACCAATCCTCAAAACTTAAACACTTTTACAACAAACAGTCACTTGTTTCTGCTAAGCGTAGTGTGGAGCAATCAATGCGGTATTGTGCATCTCCTATTTCGGCTCGTCAGTTTAGCGTATTTTCGCGTCACCGTTCCTATTTCGGTCACTTACGTTTTAACGGACTTCATTAATTTTTGGGTCCTCAACAAGATCGTAGCAGTACAAATGACTAAATAAAAGTTAAATCACCAGATTAAACAATACTTGGGTACTTTTCAATACTCAAACGCAAGTGCATTTCTAAATATTAAAACATTGACTTTTTAATCCACACCACCATTGACCTAAACCTGCTCATATTGTAGTCCCATGGTCGATGGTACATGCCCCGGTACATGCAAAATAATTGTGTTTCCCTTTCGCCTGCTGCATTCCATTCGTTATTTTGTTTCCTTGGCCACGTGCCTCTATTTAAGTTTTAACCAGGGAATGAACAAAGGGATGACTTTGCGAAGATTTTTTTGTCTTCGGTGGAGATGGTATATAAAAACTATGATATGTTGCATCATATCGGAAATCCACAACATAGCATGGCCGAGGACAGAAGATGCTGCCGCTGATGCGCATTCCGGTAAAGGCAGGTAAGTCATGGCGATTCTCAAAATTACTCCTTTTTTAAATCTGGCAGAAGATTGAATTTTCTTCTGAAAGTATCATGATAGTAATGGAGTTTTTCAGAAAATACCTTCAGAAGAGTATTACTACCTCTTTAAAAACGGGTCATTTACTATTTCAACCCCACTGCATAAATTGAGAAGAAAAGCAAAGATATTAAGTGTGAATAAAATTAAACTATTGAAGATTCCCTTTCCCCTACTTGTATTGTTGAATAACACTGCCGCGATCGTTAATCACAAAACAGTCCCTCTTACACACTAATAACACTGCGCTGATGACAATGGGCTATCAATGGAAGGCACAAATCAAATGCTGGTATCAGTGAAAAATCACAAATCGTGAATGCAAGTCGGGGTTTTAATCAATTGATAGCTTTGGCTTCCAGTTTGATGTTTCCTTGTCACTTTTTGAATAAAAATTCTCATTCAAAAGGTGGGATTATTATTGATAAAATGTCAGAACTTTATTGGTCAAATTATTTAAGGACTTTTCTGGCAAATTATTTCATCACTTTTTCGGACCTTGTTTCTTTTTTTTTTAAGTCGCGTTGATATATTCAGGAACCGTATTCAGCCGTTTTTAGCCTTTAAATGACTCTAAAAAGGAAAAAAATTAATACGGCAAAATCGTGCTACTAATTATACTAGTCGGCACGTATACAATACGCTACTTTTAACTTCTACAAAAAATCCTCAACATGAAACCCTTGATTTCCGGTTTTTCTGCATATTTAATCCTTCAAAAATATAACCGGACAATCCTGATTCTTTTTCCTGTATAGGCCCGAGATTTAAAAAAAACGGATTCCGGGCAAAAACCGGAAGACTGGGCTGGCATCGCTGTAATAAATCCAAACATTCTTGCGTTCATTGTTTTGTATATACGAGATGTTTCATAAGGTTTTAAAAGTATAAGTTTTAAATTATTTTCAATTTTCTCTTTTTCGCTCTTGTATCATAGGAAGGGCCAGACTGGAAATCAGGTAGCATATAATGAAAATTATAACTGAAAGATAAGTAGGACACATGCTGGTACCTATAACTTTTTCATTTATTTACTTCCCAATTTGTGAGTACCATCATAAATAGTGAAGTTGTGCTAGTGTAATAGAAATGGATTAGGTACCTTGACACTTTTTCATTTATTTTCAAGTTGTGTTAAGGCGAGATGTTTGATAATAAGAATAGGAGTAGGTTTTATTATTGACTTTGTGTTTTTTAAGAAAGCCTCTCAGGTAAATTTGAAGCCTTACGTTATCTATTTACCCACGTCAAAATCTGGAATAGCAAAATATTGTAATTTATTTTAACAATGCAGCACTTGGTCCTTTCTGATTCGGACCTACATCACTGAAACCATAATTTAATAATGTTTTGATATCAAATATAATCTTTAGTGTGTTTTTTTTGTTGTATCCCCTTTATCCTTACAGTGAAGCTGGATACAGATGTTCCATCGGCATAATTAAGTTCGGTGTTGGAGGCCCTTCACGGACTGAAACTGGACTTGCTTTTCTTGAAGATACTTATATGACTATTAGTTACGGTTAAACGGAGCTCTGATACGGGGATTACCATGCTCGATCATAATGCCGTTCTACACCAGGGTGTATGTATCATAGGTGGAAGTAAAAAAAAAAAAACCAATCTGCAGCACCGATAACCTGTGGCGTAACTAATACAAGTGATTCTGCGTTCGATCACGCGTACCGTGTTGGTAAACATCCTCCTTTGCACCTTCCTTTTCCGGTTTACTACCTCTCTAAATGAGTCACCCACCCATCTTTCATTCAAGATTTTTCTGAACAATTCTTTCTCTTCTTTCCTGGTTGTTTCCAAACCGTTTTTGTGGAGTGGCAACTGCGACCTCACGCCTTGCGTTAGCAGTGTCCTGCTCCCTTCACCATTTATTCTTGTACCAAACACTGCTGTATCACCTATAAATGTAAATTTAATTTAATTTAACCATAGTTCTCCTTATCTTGTATACAACCAAATCGTTTTCCTCTTGTACAGATTCCTATGGTTTATCTATATAATTAATGTTATCGTCTGTTTTATTTTGTGTACACAGTTTTGTATATGCAGAATCAATATGAAGATGAATGGATAACCTATTTTGGTCCTTGTGCAATGCAATAGGCAACCAGACCTTTTCTTCGCCTCAGTCCAAAACATTTGTGGGGGGGGCCCCCCTTTCCCACCCCTTTTTCCTTGATGACTGCAAAGAACCTACCAGGTAGAGTGGATCAAAATACAAACCATGAATAAAATCAGAATTCTTTTTGTTTTTGCATTTTTTTTCTTTGAGGATTTTATTCAGAACGTTCATCTTCATTGTTTTTGTGTTCAATTTTAATAACCGTTTTGAGTTGGTTTTACAATCATATTTAAGAAATATATGGAGATTGGACTTTCTTAAAGGGAATGATCGCCATTTATCAATACCTATTAATATTTTTTGCAACCACATAAAGGTGAGGAGTTGAGGAGTTCATTATTGACTAAACTTTTGTTTCTTACATGTATCAGAACCTTTATAACATTTATTTTTTTTTAAATTAAAATGTTTTGGGTCGATGAATGGCTGTTTTATCCCTTTAAGCTAGGTAATACCTCTACCAATGATCGGCACCCCTATTTAACTGGATTGTGAATTGAAACCTTAAATCAAAATCAATGCTTTAAAGAGCTAGCACATTGAAGTATAATAGGGGTCTTTAATAATAATATATATCTCAAAAATAAACTAAGGCCTTTTTGCCTATTCGATACTCTGAACCTGAAAAATCTACATTTATAATGTAAAACTTACTACCAAACAGCGTATTTGACGCGACCTTGTGATAGTCCAATGATGGGATGCAATAGTTGGGGATGACGTCTGGCCTGAACATCCGGGCTGAACGATCTAATTGCAACGTAGTGATTCACACTGTGAGTTTATAAGAATACACGGTTAAAGTATTAATCTATAATCGCACTGGCTGAGCAAACGAAGAAATGTCCCCCTTCAGAAATGGACTATACATCTGATGAGAAAGAGAATATCCCCGTCTCAGATAACGAGAATTCCTCTGAATCATCTGAAGAATAATTTGATTTAGGATGATGAGCCCAAGATTTTTTGTTTGTGGGAAATTTGCCCTTTTATTTGAGCATCGGCACGGCCAAGAGCAGACCAAAATGGTACTCACGAGGCTCGGGAACCTGCTAATGAAAACCGGTTGACAAACTTGGAATGGTGGGACACTGATTTATTTTTTCTTTAACAAATGCGCAATAAGATAATGTGGTAAAAGTGTTTAATTTGGTGGCAACAAATTGCTCAAACTTGCGCTAGTATTCACTGAAACATCGAGAGAAAACGGGTGTGCCGAGTACGTAGAAATCAGTATACTCAAGAGTTTAACTAGGCGGCGCATCAACACGGGTATCACCCGGTTAGTGGCGAGCTCACGCTCAGTCATACAACAATCGCCCGGTAACAAATCGGCGATGCATGGCGTGGGGTTTACCCTAAACTACCAAAGACCACTTTTGGCATTTCCAAGTAAACACATTGATACTTTCAAAAATCGTAGAATCCAGAAGTTTTAAAAATAAACTTAAACTTACTATTTTAATTTATGCTTTGCCGAAATAGGTGAAACTTTTAAGATAGCATGATAACGCCCGTAAATTGTGAGTGAATTTTGTTTCGTCTCGTTTATACGGCCTTATATTACCTCTTTGCTGTTCTTCATTTTGCACATGTGCTACTTTGTGCTTTTTTCATTTTTTCAGTCCACAAGATAACCAAACGGCAAAGAAAGAGACGTTTTCTGTTTTCCTTCTCTCATTGTGGATCTGAAAGGTAAAAGGTGTGCCCCTTTTCACAGCTAAATCGTGTCCACCAAACGTGCACGCATGTGTAAAAAGCCGGTAAACATCTGCACTTCTATTGCACCATGGCGATCGTAACATTCCATTTTGTGTTTTTCTTTTCTTACAAACTTCACAGATTTTCCTACATTGTTTTAAACAGCTGACTGGTTTGAATTTAAATTCCGATTTCGCGCGATGTCTACATGAATAACCAAAACAAGAAGAGAAACAAACACGAAGGCATTGTTTTTCTGAGTAAGCCTCGAAAGTTTCCTAAGGCTGCCATGGAAATCTAATATCGAAAATTTCAGAAAGTACTTGTGCGGCAGGAGAAATTTAATCCTACTCCTCTTTTCAACCATCTTTTTATAATTTTCCTCTTGAACAAGATGAAACAAACCTTTAGCGATATACACCCTCACAAAGTATAAACTTTAAAACACTACATTGCGGGATTGAATTAATTAATACTCCGCGTTCGGTAAAATCCAGAATTTCACCTAAAAGCTGTTTTTTTTTAAGTATTTCTATTATTAGTTATTTTTCCACTTTTACTAGTTATATAACCATGGTTGCAACTACAAGCTTGCATACTAACACCCTGTTTTTGGACATAAATACAATATTACTCGAACAAGTTAATGGATAACACTTAAACCCACAACAGAGGCCCGCACTTGTCCCGCGTGAAACCTTTTCGAGAATAATGGAGGTCCATGTTTGTGTTCAGTCTTTTGACGTCCTCTTAATTGGCAAGGAGGAAAGGGATTGTCATGTGGGCGCATGTGGGGCGTCCTCTATGTTTCGTTTATATCTCTTTGTGGACTGTGTTGCATTTTTAACACACAGATTATGTCAATAATTTAATTCTGGGTGCCATACGCTTCATTGATACCCACATCATATTGCTTTGTGCTAGCTCTTTAATTATATCAAAACAAAATGTACAGTGTGTAGAGATCACAATATAAAATTCACAATAATTTACGTATATATCAATTTATTGTACACACCGCATAAAATGTAATGAAACAAACAAAATATAATTTTACAAAGATTGACTTTCAATCTTTCCGAATTTATAGTAGTCCTTTTGGTTTAATTATGACTATTAAACGACTCAGACTGTCAATACTATAGATAACTTTTACAATGTAAAACAGTTTGTAGACAGTAATACCTAAACTTAAACGTTTCTTTCTATAAATTAAAATATTAGCATCTTCAAAAATTAAAGGAAAAATACACAACCTATGTGTATTTAGTGACTAATATAACCTCTTTTAATTTTACGTGGTCGGATTCATGGAGAGAAAGGGGATTAAAAGACTCTAGCACTATAGTATAACACTATTTTTATCTTATCTCCTTAAGGCTGACCAGATAGTTTGGGTTGGCGCCGCAATTTCCAAAAAAATTGTATTTTTTGCATGTACATCATGCTTGTACATATCCTAATCACTGTGTGAAATTGGTAACTAATCAAATTCCTTCAGAGACAATCACAACTTGTTATAAATCCGGATCCGGAATTTTTGTTAGACACAGTAATCCTATGGTACATAATACTACACATGTTTACTACGGCATCAACAAAAAATCCGATTTCGTACTCTAATTTCGGAATTGTGCATTTTATGTTACTATGGGGCTTGTCAGGTCCGGTTTTCTTTGAGACCTGCTACTGGTATCCTGGTAACCAGTACTACCTGTCCCCATGGCCGAGTCAGTCAGCGGTTAAACCGACACCCCCATCGGATTTGTAAGGAATCTGATGAGGAGGGTAGCTGGTTACCCTGGTGAATGAAAAATAGAATCTAACCTACAGGGGCTCAGCTCTGGAGAGCTAATGGATGGCGGCATCCAACACATCTGCCTTGCATGTTGGCCAGTTTGACCCAAAGGCTAGCCCACCGCCGAGAACTGTGGATTGACGTCGGAAGGGCATCCGGTCATTATCTTTTGCTCCAATAATCCTCACAAAGCAGTATTGCTGAGTTGGGGTGACTCCGGCCACCCTCGTTTCACGGGGACAAACCGATTTAAAACTTTGGTCTAATAACTAACTAATCTTAAGTTCTGTGACGTATTTTTCATTATTACACAAAAAAATAATATTTCGAAATCTCTGATCCCAGACTTTAATGTCCGAATTATAACAGGGAAGTGTAATAAATACAGACAAAAATCTGATAATCGATTTTTTTTGTTTTTAAGCCATGCTCCCTGAACAAAATTATTACCTTTTAAATATTACAATTTTCTTGCCTTTTTCATTACCTTTTTTTCTTTCGTCAGATTTTTTTTATTTGTGATCACTCACTCACAGCCCCGACCTTACTTGGGCGCCGTGTTGATCTTTTTGTTGTTGTTTAAAAGCCATTTTCGTCAATAGATATTGTCATATGGGACTAACCTTGGTTTAAAACCCAACAGATTTATTTCAGTTTTATACTTTACTTGTTGTAGTTGCTATCATACAAATTATGAACCAGAAATTTGGCTTTGGTGCATAGCTAGAAGAATACAGTTCTTTTTAATCCAAGCCATGATGTGATGGCAATTGGACGAATGGCTCCGGAACGATGTTGCATAAGGTATAATATAAAAGAAAGATTATCAGCATAAATTATGAATCAAGAAAGATTTAGCAGCATAAATTATGAAATCAGTATAGTAGAACTCAAAAAATGTTGTGACCACAACATTCAAGAGACTAATTAAGCAATTTCATTGGTTTCCTACCGTCCTGACATTTGCACATTTATGCACAATATAAATCGGTTATTTTGGTGGTCATTAATACCACTGTATGCAGCCTTCATGGGAATAAGTTTTAAAGTTTTGTCTCTTAAAATTCTTGTGCTATCTTTCGTTTGTTTTCAAAACGTCAAAATGTGAGAGCGTATTTTATATTGTACAAAATGTAATGGAATTTCATTTGTATTTTTGCCGATTTTTAGTGCAATTATGGAATTGCCAGAAAAAATGAAAGAAATAGAGTCATGTATTTTAACTATTGAGTGTTACCTAATAACACAGACGATGGATTTATTCTATGGACAAATTTTGAACATAACCCGCTTTGCAACGGATCATTCATCACCAAGTCCAAACCACTCCTTTGTTGGTACACTCGCCCAGATGTGAATGGTTTATCCAAGAAATAAAATACACCTGCCTATAAGACCTTAATATTAAAGCGTAATACCATCTTCCTTGCTTTGCTGGACTTCAGCCCGACCGAGATAGAAGCATTAAGTATAACAATAGATTAGACATTTACTTACCATGTAGAAAACATGAATGGGATGAAAAGTGAAACAAATGACCTTCTCAAGTGAGGGGGAAGGTCTACGAGAAAATCTTAATTTTTTTAATGTGCCTAAGAATTGTTTTATAACTAGTATATATTTCACTCGTGTGACCTTTAACCTGTGTAGATGACCCTTTACCACAGCATTGCTTTGTGCTCAGGTCAGCGTCCTTTTGACCAAATGATTGTTCTATAGACATTTCTAATGAATTGGACCTTAAATGACCCTGTTACAAACCCCTGACTTTTGCTCCCCACCCATGTGCCAAACATCATCTCCACAAGTCAAACACAATGAAAACACATGCTTATAAGCCGGACAGACAAAAACTTGTTTTTTTTAAGTAATAAGTTTAAAGAAAATAGGGTAGGCGGTGTGAATGGAAATTGGCACAACATTCCCAGTTCAACTTAAGTGTCAATTTGTGCAGTTTCCTCGATTCCAGTGGTTAAATACTTGGGGAAAACTGAATTACCCCGCCCATCACTAGGCCTAAATGTTGTTTTGGATACATATTTTATTTTACAATCCCCCACTCACTACTTATTAAATAAAAAAAATACAACACAGGGTGGGTTAAAGACTGAATATTATATTGTAGAGGGCGGCGCTCTGACCGAAAATAGGTAGTGGGGCAATATCGCCCACGCCTATTTTCGGACACCCCGTTTCCATAGGACCAGTGTGATGAGAGTTGTATTCCACAATAACATCCATCATCGCATGTAGGTGGGTCTACCTAACCAAATTACATCAAAAACGTTATGCACATCATCCCCTACCATATAAACTTAAGCCGCTACTTGCGCAATATCGTAATTTTGCTTGTAGGGAAGTGTTGATCGTTAATTGGGTATTATTATTTTGAGATTATCAGACGATTTTTTCACTTACGTCCCTTTCGCTCATTCGCCGACAATCGGGCATGATGTACGCAAACGATACGGCGAAAAATCAAACGATGAAATTTTGTGACGTCAGCATTCAGCTGAGGAACGTCGGTAATGCCGAAGTGACCGAAAATAGGAGTGACCGAAACTAGGCGACTTTACCGCTAGGAGAGGTTGCGTACTTAAAGGCTGACTCAGAGATTTCCTGAGAGGGCCCCTCATTTCCCAAAAAAAAATCGTGTTTTTTTGCATGTACATATTGCTTGTCCCTATTACATGTATACAGAATTTTCATCACTGACTGTGTGAAATTGCTAAGCAGGGACTTAGGCATGAATTTAAAAATAATTAAATCTCTTCACGATATTGCTAATTGGAAAGATAAATTTCTTAGAAATAGTTTGACACCAAATTGTGATTTAATACGATATTTCCTAAGTGAAGTTACGTCAAATTAAAGACTGTGCGAGGGTGTGCATATCTCTGATCTGAGTGTCCCATACTCAGAAGACTTGAAAACTGAAATGAGAATACTGTGCCACCCCACAAAACATAAAATTGATCTTTTGGTGCCAAATTTTATCCATTTATCCATGCATCATTATCTTCTTCACTGTAAAATTTGAAAGTGCAAATCCACCGTTTAAGGGTAAAAAGAGAACGTAATAGGAAAATTTGGGGTCAAAATTTGCCCATTTGGGCCATTTTTAGTAGGCCCATTTTAAGCGAAAAAGGCTTTTTGGCCCAACCGGTAGCAAAAATGGCAGCGCTCCTGGATTAATTAAAATTGTTTTCTTCTGATGGCCAAAGCATTGAAGTTTTCGTCAACCCAAGTCGGAGCGTTGTCATCCCAAAGATTTTTGGCTTTAATTGCAGTTTTTGTCTTCCCAAAATGGACTTTTTTTTAGTTTTTTTTTTTTTTTTGGTCAAAAAATCTATTTTAAGACTACGTTATTATTAAAAAACGAAAAAAAAGTCACCAAAAGTCCCAATGTTATACGTGATTCCTGTACATTTAACGTAAGTCAAACCAAACACAAACAAAAATATGCATGATTTTGTTTTTTATACAAATCTTCTGAAACCCATCCAGCATAAAAATAGTTTTTACAGGTGAAAATGGCACAGTTTTACATTATGACATAATATCAATCAAAGTTAAGCCCCTCGCTCGAATGTGCCCTGTCTCTAGCTAAGCTTAAATCGAACCTTCATATAGGAAAACACAACTTTTTGTTATAAAATTCCGGAGCCGGAATTTTGGTTATACACAGTATCCTATGTGACTAATACTACACATAATGTTTACTGCATCAAACGAAAAAAACCGATTCATCGCTCAATTATGGAATTGTTTCATTTTAGGTTACTATCTTTAGGTTTCAAGTTGCCTATTTTTCATTAATTACAAAAAAAAATAATATGCGAAATCTCCAAGTCCTCTTTAACTAGGACTAGAAATAACAAGTTATAGTAAAAAATGTGTCCCTTAAACACACTACTTTTTAAACACATGATGAGCTCCAACACTTGTGGGGAGCCCACCAGCTGCAAAACTGCACTGAACTCTTGGGCTCACGAAAGCTGGCTGTGTGTTTTGCCAAGGATATCTTTAGTTTGGCGGCATGCGTTGAACAGGAACACCATGACAAGATTTGTCAACACAATGGTGACACTTCTTTGGCATGGTCATGAACAGAGCACAAATCACTAAAAACCTCCACAACAAGCAAAGGTTACTGGCTTTAAATTGGCACCCATAAGGTTGTTAATGGGATTTAATATATTTTACACCAGGAATTATGACCCTAGCACACCACAAAAAAACTACTCTAGTTGAAATAGAGCTGAATGATCGTCACCAACGGCAGGTGTCTGCTTGTTCCTACCATGGGTCCATCATCAGGTAGCTAGACTTTGTCAATCACCAATTGGCAAGAGCCTCTTACCATCGCGACATGTATAGAATAGTGCGGACGCAACTGCAAGCAACACTACGCAGCAGACGCAGTGCATGATGTACGCTCGGCGCACGCTTGGTGGCATGATGCGCGGTGTAACACAGATACTTTCACACGCGCGGATAAACAAAAACCGAATATTCCTGCCTAGGTGATGAACAAAGTATTATGGTCATGATTGTTCAGAAAATTAAAAAAAATATTTAATGTATGAAGTGATGAGTATATAAAAAAATTCACAATCAAGAATCCAGTAGCGAAAAAATCTTTTCCAATATCTCCTCCTGTTTTGAGATACTGTCCTTCAACCTTGGCATGCTCGTTTTGTTTTTCTGGTCTGCTATAATCACGTCCGACACGTTACTGTGCCTGCGCGACCACTGGCAACACAAAGGTCACCATAGTACCAAGTGTTCGTACGCACTTCTTCATACATGCGGTCGCCGGTCGAACCATCTTGCACAACCGCAATTCCAATTCCTTGTGTTCATGCACTTCGACACAAGGCGACAAAACAACGTTCAGCTTCGAAATGACACTTTCTAGGGTGAAAAAAACTCCCCCAAATCGATGTATGTTTTAAAAGGATCCCCCCCGATGCTTACCCCTGTTAAAGTTGATGTAAGTGCAAAATTGCAGATTTTTCAGCTTTCAGGTGGGAAAAATTACAATTTCAGACTCCCTGACCGATTTCAATGCTTGAAAATATAAGCCAAGGTACTACCATTTGATGTCATATTTGACCAAGGTTTTAAACAGTTAGTCATATTAAACCCCATTACACATTTTTTGTTACCACTATGTTCCCACACACTCTGCTCGTTCGGCAGTGCAAAGATGGCGTCGTTGAGTTGACTGCACACGTGAAAACGGCGGTCTAGGAAATTTACTCTAAAATCACACGTAAATCTTTATTCATGGAATACTGGCAGAATTTTAGATTTTCATATTAATCCGGTGATAGTGTGCTCATTGGACTGCCGAAATAAAGAAATAAGTGAGAAAATTGCAGCTATTAAAGTTTGGTTGTATTTTGTGTGTCCACAAGCATTGGAAACTTGCGAATCGGCCAACCAGCTACATCATGCATCATGTGCTTATTCCGTTTGGCCCGGGTGGTTCTTCAGTGGCAAGGGTACATGGTAGTGTACATTCAGTCAGACCGAGCGTCAATCGGGCATGTCGGGCCGATTCTGACGATGTCCCCCCCCGTCGCTCAATTGGGAAGATTTCCCTCGCCAAATACGCAGGTTTGCTATTTTTGGATAAATGTCCCGTGAGACCACAAAAAATGCAAATGATTCTCCACAAAAATTATTTTGCCACTTAACTTTGCATGTAAATACAGATCTAAAATCTTAGGAGCGGGTCAAAAATGTTTTCATTGGGAAGACTTTTTTGTTGTACACATTATCCTCATGAGGTAAAAAGTTGGGATTTTTTTTAGAAAACCAAATCAAATTTTGAGATTCACCATTTGCCAAAAATCACCCCGTTCATTGACTTCAGGCTGTTCAGGGAAATCTCCAGTCACCATATTGAAAAAAGTCCAGAAATGGAGCTATGATTCAATTAGCATGTCTACTTTAATCTCAACATCATGGTAAAGGTTTAAAAAGCATAACTATCTATAAGATTGACGAAGCATTGTACCAACGCGGTGCATAATTAATCTAATTAAGCATTAGCTTCTGCACTGCTCAATAATGCTGAAATGGCTGTGCGCACGTGCAGTAACAGCAAATAGGGCTAGCACTTACCTAAAGCTGCTGGAAATTAATCCTAACTTGATACGATTTTCACTTTGAACTTGGATGTTTTACAAAATCCTTACTGACAAGGTGATAATATATACTATAATCCAAAGTTTTAACAAAAATGGGGAGAATGATTTTTGTGGTAAATATCGCCTGAGTTGAGCTCTCGGTCCCGACTGGATATTAAAACGTATTGTTTCCTAAGAACGCCCCGTTTGGCGGTGCAATTTTCAAAAGCGAAGGGCGTTATTACAGTCAAAATGGGAAAGTAAAAATCCCTCCCGCAAAAATCACCTTAAAGCGCTTATTTTCGCTGATTACCAATGATACAAACGAGCCGCAGGGTTCACATTATGTCTTTTTGCATCTATGACACACTTTCCAAAGGTGGACGCACTTTGGTCTGATAGAGTAAAATTTTGCGGCTATGTGACCGCAAAATATAGCTAACTTATAAACTATACAAAATCACAGGGTTTGCTCTGGCACCTGTCACAATATTGTATCACTTTTCACTCAAACAAATACTAATTCGTTACTATTAATACTTAGGCAAATCTGTGAAAATAAATATAGGGTTGAAAATTGACTCTATTTACGTCCTTTTTATTTAGTTCACTAACCTCTGCTCCTGTCCAAAGGGTATTCCAAGAATCAAGATACTTCAGTTCCTGTGGAGTTTAAGTCATCAGGTAATTACTTTAAACAATATGCCCGTCTAATTTTTGGAATTGGATGTGTATGATTGTTTGCAGTCAAGGTGCAACAAGAGTTTCAAGTCATCCATATTTTCTTTCTGTGATATGTAGTTATTTCATAAAGACACTTATAGACTTCCTACCTTTTATTTTGGTTACAGAAATACTTAAATGAAAACACAACTGATTGGTATATATCTTATATTTCAATAGAAAACATAGTCTAAATTTCATATTTCTTCCTATAACGAAATTAGTTTCACAATTATAGTACCAAAGAAACACTTTTCAGCTTAAACTTTCAGATGGGAATATTTTGATAAGAAAGCTTACACCCTTGCAAAATCATATTTTTCATTTTTGAAGAGGACCCCTTTATTTTAATTCTCTCGTTGCACCTTTAAGTATTACAAAAATGCCTCAAACCTTGACACATATAATTTGGAATTGACGCACTTTTTCAACCTCAGGGAAACAATTTGCGTCCAGTAGACGCACTTTTTTCAAAAACCATAGTGTGAACCCTACGAGGCAGGGGACGCTGTTTTTGCACCCCCGAGGTCAAAGTTCCATACTATTACTAATTAAACTATTACACCTGTGCACAACAGCGATTATGATAGGGATTACGACAGTCCCGGCCATTAAATCATGTAATTTCAGGTAAGCTTAACTCATTTGCTGAATTGTTTTTATCCAAATCGTATGGGGCGTTTCTTAGAGCAGGGGCGTTTAATTAGGAACAACACGGTAATGTTATGTATTTGCCG
Source organism: Ophioderma brevispina (assembly GCA_023653785.1). Lineage (NCBI taxonomy): Eukaryota > Metazoa > Echinodermata > Ophiuroidea > Amphilepidida > Ophiodermatidae > Ophioderma > Ophioderma brevispina. The sequence continues at coordinate 38,602 of JAMKCH010072209.1, forward strand.
CCGATATGGGCCACTTTTTCACGGTGCCTACAGTATACAAATGGAGGTTTTTCCCCACCATGCTTCTCTATAGACGGGTCACTTTTTGAGGTCATTGCCACTAGTAATTAAAATGGGTGCATTTTTTTTTTTTTTTTTTTTTTTTTTTTTTTTTTTCAATTTTTTTTTTTTTTTTTTTTTTTTTTTTTTTTTTGTTTTTTTTTTTTCATTTTTGGGTCGCATTTACTAGTATGAAAATGGTCCGATTTTTCGGAATTTTCGGTAAAATATCACAATGGCCGATTTTTGAAAAAATTACTAGAAAATGGGTCGATTTTTGCTAAGAAAAGCTATAAATTGGTTCAAAATTTCAGAACCACTATATAAATGGTCATATTTTTGTACCATTTGTCACAATAAACATGGGTCAATTTTTCACCTGGCGGACAGACGCACGCATGTACCCAATTTCTAGTATTATTACTTTGATTCTACCGTGATAAACATTTTTCATATGGGTGTCAGGTGTACTACGCATCAGCGGTAGAAGTCTTCCTTATACAATAACATTACAGTGCAATTAATAGGCTCCAAGAAAAAAGGATTCACAAATATTTAGGACCTAATAAAAATTGTGTCGTATTTATTCTCACTCGTAAACCAGGGCACACATTACCTGAGCCTTGTATAGTAGTTCATAAAAATTCATAATTAACAAAGTTTTGCTGAGTACAAAATTCAGGGGAAATCCTTCCTATTTAATGTTAGATCCGCAACGTGATGGCAGCGACGATACTAATGCCAGTGCTCAACATGTGTTTTATTTAGCCCTTCGAACCTGGACTTTGTCCTCCTTAACATAAAGGTTTGTTTTAATTACCATTGCAGAAGATGATCAGCCTACCCCTGTGGCCGCTGTTGGCGGACCCTGGATGTAAACAACCGCCCTTTCCAGAAGTCTGAAAACTGCCCCTATCCATCGATGGACTAGCTGAGGTTTACATGAAGCTGCAAAAGCACTTGACAAGTATGTTTATTTTAAGTAGGTTTACAATTCTTTATTGCTGCTCCTTTAAGTTGTACATTGCATGTATGGTATATTTGGCACTCTTTGCAGGGTTCACGTTAGTGTGCGTTTTTGCGTCTATTACGCACTTTTCCAAAGGTGGACACACTTTGGGTCTAGATAAGAGTAAAGTTTGCGTCTGTGTGTGGACGCAAACATATAGCCACTTAAAACTATACAAAATCACAGAGATTGCTCTGGCACATGGTCACAATATTGTATCTTTTTCACACTTCAACAAATAATTATTGTGTTACTGTAAAGGTGCATGTTTCCGATCGTCTTTGGGACCCCCTTGATTTACCACCCGGAAGTAAAGTATCGATTTTTGTTATCATATGAAGGGCCGTATTTTTCTCATTGTCGTCCTGAATTGAGCCCTCAATCCATTTCATTCCCAAGATATAGACAAAAAAACGCTGTTTTAGTGGTTCACCATCATATTAGCGCGTATTGAATAGGGCTTTTGGCAACATGCATTATTGCGTCTACCATCAAACTCAATTGTTCCCGCGGTAATTGATGTTTTCAGATGCAAGTGCCAGGTTCTCAATATCAAGTAGAAAACATAATACACAGAAATCAGAACAGCACCTTTAAAACTGTAGTAAAATCTGTTGAAAATAATCTAGGTTTAAATTGACTGTATTTTACGTCTTTTTATTTAGTCACTAACCCTCTCACCATCCCAAAGGTATTCAAGATACTCCAGAGTTCTTTTTGAGTTTAAGGGTCATTCAGGTATGTACTTTAATATGCCCAGTCTAGGTTTGGAATTGATGTGTATGATTGTTTGGCAAGTCATTAATATAGATTACACATGCTCAACCTGATGACACGCATATAATTTGAAGTTGACACACTTTTTCAAACTAAAGGAAACACATTGCATCCCACGTGGACGCACTTTTTTCAAAACCTAGTGTGAACCCTGGCTCTTTGATATTTGAAAGTTGAGATATGATTCACACCACCTTCCACCCCCCCCTCAAAACAAATTTATCCTATGAAGTACACATTATTCCTCCAGTCGCCCATGGGTTAGCTCTCTTCGTGGCGTACTAAGTAGGGCGAATATGGGAAAGCATTTCCCAGAACTCTTGATGAAATTGCAGACAATAAACTGTATGTCTTCCAATCGTAATCAGTTATAATAATATAAGGCCGCGCGTGTCACAATGTGGGTGGCACGAGCGGTGACATGTACAAAATTCCAAGAAAATGCACCTCCGCGTATTATAAATTTCATCTAGAGCTCAAAAGTATTCACCAGCCCAGGAAAAAAAGTATACCATTTTTAGAAAGCTTTTTCCCTCAGGATCCAAATATGGCATAATTTTCATGGTAAGGGGTAAGTATGAAAACATTATGGTTGAACAAAACTTCAATTTTACCCAAAATGTCAACGCTCTTCAGAAATTCCAATGTTCTCTATGCTTCACCCTACTGGAGATTGAATGCCATATTTTGCATTCTTCAAGCCAAAGCCCATCCATACATACATAGTTTGTTGGGTTCACACCCATGATTAATAGAAAAAATTAGCCCTGAAAATCGTGGCCACAATCAAAATCCATGTTAAAAAAGTGTTTTTTGTCAATTTTCACAACGATGGACTCACAGGGGGTAATACTACAATATTTCCTGAGTTATAATTGTGATTTTAACTTTTTAACATTTTTATTTTTTTAAACATATTAAAATTTTCCACTGTATTCAACTCATATCTTGCCTTTTCATTTGACTGGCATATCCAATAATTTGACAGTGCAGTTCAGAAGTTCAATAGCACATATTATACCTTCATTCTACTCTTTGGAAGACATGATTTTTTCTTGATTGACTTACATCAAGTCCACCACAATGGTAACACTAACCTGCTAAGGAATTAATTGCTGTTCTTCATCTTTGTTTAAAAATGTCCTTTCTCTAGGCCCTGTGGGTCTCAGGGTGTGAGTATCTGGTAGGGTGGTGGTGTGACTTTTTTATTTTTAATGTGAAATGTTTTATATTTATTTTGACTATGCGATGAATACCACAGCCTTTATTTTGATACAGCTTAGCTATTTCTTTCTTCTTCTTTCACACTGACAACCAAAACCACTTCTCCAATAATTTCTAATTAAAGTAATGCCGAATTATGCTAACGAGCATGCAGGTGGCGGATCTGGGGACAAACGGATATGGGGACACCGTTGCCGAGAAAGTCTATGTGAAACTCTCGTTTTGGGCAAAATATCAAAAACTTCTTTTTAATTATTAATTTGATGTAGCATGGATATCTTTGTTACCGTACACTTAATCTGAACATTCAGCAATTAAAAAAATGGAAAAAGTTATGACCTAACTTGCATTAATGAGACTTCCTAAGCAAAAATAACGAGCTGCAAGATGTTTTTCCCATAGACCTTTGTGTAAATATAGGCATACCCTAATATTATTGTTAAACTGAGATCTAAATGGCCAAAATCATCAAAACAGATTCAATGTATGGCATCAAGTTTGTCATACATGTAAACCAGTTTAAAGCGATAAATGAACGAATTAACATTAGTAATAAAATTTGCATTAATTAGCTTTTTGATAACGAAAGTTAGTCCCCTGTATCAACCAATAAGGATCACTACACCCTATACAACTATATATTTTCGGAAAGCTTATTTTCAGTGTCTTTCAATTTTGTGGTCCCCCAAGAGCAATATTCTTTCGAAGGAAATTAAAATTTCACAGGGCAAAACCCTTTTTTATAGGAATTTTACTGTTTACAAAACCCCTTATATCTACTTGTACAACCCTGATATTGAGTTTGTGTTTATGCCATTTGTAATCCTTATTTTATAACTTTCAAAATGTATGCTTTTTTGTAACAGTTATAATGTTGGCAAGACAAAGTGTTTTGTACAAAACTTGGAAAGTTGACGATTCTCCACCTACAATCTGTGCGTCACGAAAGATTGTGCCCACCGTAAGACAACATGGCCCTAGATGATTTCTCATAATTGTAGTATTCCACAACTACCCTACCTCAGTACCAAGCTCATATGTGTAATTGAAATCGGATTGGGGGCATGTGTTTCTTATAAGTAACTACCACCCTCAGATACCACTTCAAATAAATGAATAATATAGCCAGTCCCTGGCTTGATAGCCACAACAGATCCCGTGCATACTCAATTGTATTTTCACTTCATTGCTGCTGGTGCTTGGAAAAAGCTGACCTGCACTCTGGTAACAAGTGTAGTCTACATTTCCTGTTAATCTCTTAATTATTAAAAGGTTTTTTTAATGTAGCTAATTTAATTAATGTACATGTTATTTAATTAATGGATAATTTTAATAACATTTGTACTAACATGTGTTTAGAACCACTGTCATTCTATACCAAAATTTCTAAAGCATATGCTATGCATTGCGTGACATTAAATTTCTTCAACGGTCACAGGTTAATTAACACTCACTAATTAAAAATTGGGAAGTTAAAATTTAAAATATAACTAGATTTGTAGAGTTTCAATACATCATTTAACCTAATTACACACCATTTACTTCATTTCAATGTTACTAGGCCTTAATCAAATGAAGAACTGCCATACACTATTACCATTCATTTTCTTGGTACGTGTCCCTCACGTCCGTGTTCCTCACATCCACCACCACCCTGCATGCCTTGTTAGCTTAATTACCCATAACTTTTATTAGCATTTATGGAAAAACATTGTTTGGGTATTAAATGAAAGCGGAAGATTCAGGCTTTTAACAAATGTACTACTAGAATGAATGGTGTATGTGCTCATCTTCATTTCAAAATTCAATGCACTTTTCATTTTTTAGATTGAAATGTCCACCACCACCCTTTAATTGTGGTCCCACCATACGACACGCGGCCATAAAACCAAATTTGCACAAAATCAATGTGATCCCCACGCAGTTTGGACTTGTGGAAAAATGTTTGAGCCTTGCTTTTAGATGTTGGATCATTAATTTCCCAGCAGTGCGGATTCTGTGGTCTGTATCTTTAGTTGAGAATTTTAATAGATGCTGGAGAATGCAAGCATTGAAGAAAACTTAGAGTAAATACTTAATAATGTCCCCCCCGCTGTATCCACATAAACAGTCCCCTTGGTTTCGAGTTCGAGACCTGTGTATTTTTACGTCTTTATTTATTTCAATGCTTCACCAGTTTCTCCGAGCCCTTATATAGAGGAGGAGCAGAATATCATAGGGGGGCCATTAATTTGAAGGGTTCGTTACTCCCACTACAGAAAAGGTTTGACACCTTTGGGTAGTAGGTATGGACCTCCTACATCATAGCTAGGGATGTAGTACTCTCATTTTAAACTTTTTAACATACAGTAAAATAACATATTAAAATTTATCCAATGTATGCAAAACTCATATCTTGACTTTTCATTTGACTAGCATTCCATCATTGACATTGCAGTTTCAGAAGTTCAATAGCACACATAGTATACCTTCATTCTATCTTTGAGACATTATTTTTTTCCTTGAGTACTTACAACATCAAGTCCTACACAATGGTCCCTAATACTATACTCGCTAAGGATTCATTGCTGTTCTGTTCATCTTTTGTAACAAATGCCTTCTCTAGGGCCCTGTGTCTCAAGGTGGGAGTATCTGTAGGGTGGTGGTGTGACTTTTTTTTTTTTTAATGTGAAATGTTTTTATTTATGTTGATATGAAATGAATACCTACAGCCTTTATATTTTGATATCACTTAAAGCTTATCTTTTCTTTTCTTCTTCTTTCATTCACTGACACCAAATCCAGCCTTCTCCAATATTGCTAATTAAAGTAATGACTAATTATGCTAACGAGCATGCAGAGTGGAGGATATGAGGGCACCGATAGGGGACAACGGTGCCATAGAATGCGATGGGAAAACTCTCGTTTGCCTGAGCAAATATCAAAACATTATTTTTAATATTATTTAATGTAGCAATGGATCTCTTTTTTACGTAAACTTACTCTTTGAACATTGCAGCAATTAAAAGAAAGAGATAAAGTTAGACCTAACTTCATTAACTTAGACCTAATAGCAAAATAACGAGCTGCAAGATGGTTTTCCCATAGACCCTCTGTGTAAACTATAGCATACACTAATATTTGTAAATACTTAGATCTAATGGCCCCAAATCATCAAAACAAAGGTTCAAATGTATGGCATCAAGTTTGTACATACATGTACACAGTTTTAAAGCGATGAAATGAACTACTTAACGTAGTAATAAAATTTGCTATTAATTAGCATTTTTGATAACGAAAGTTAGTCCCCCCCCTCTGGCTACCACATAAGGAATCACTACACCGATACAAAGTATATATTTTCGGAAAGCTCTTTTAGTGTTCTTTTCATTTGGTTTTGTGTGGTCCCCCCCGAGCATCAGATTTTCAAGGAAATTTAAATTTCACAGGGCAAAACCCTTTTTTATGAAATTTACTTGTACAACCCTGTCTACATCTACATGTACACCCTGAATATTGAGTTTTGTGTTTGATGCCATTGGTAATCCGTATTTTATAAGCTTTCCAAAAAGGTATGGTATTCTTTTGTCACATTATAATGTTTGGCAGACAAGTTTTTTTGTACAACACTGGAAATTGACGAGTCTCCACTTACAATCTTTGCTCAAACGAAAGATGTGCCCACCTTAAGACACAGGCCCTAGATGATTTCTCATAATTGTAGTATTTGCCAACAACTACTCGTACCAAGCTCATATGTGTAATTTGAAATCTGATGGGCATGTGTTTTTCTTTATAAAGTAACTCAAACCTCAGAGTCCCTTCAAATCAGATAATATCGACAGTCCTGGCTTGAATAGCCACAACAATCCCTTGTAACATACTAAATTGTATTTTCACTTCATTGCTGTGCTGTGCTTGGAAAAGCTGACCTGCACTCTGGTAACAAGTGGAGTTACATTTTATGTTACTATCATATTATTAAAAGCTGGATTTTAATTAGCGTCCATTAAAATTAAATGTACTTTTATTTAATTACATGATAATTTTAACATACCATTTTAATAACCATTTTGAACAACTGTATATCTATACCAAATATTTGCTAAGCATATGCCTATCATTGCTTGCAAAGTAATTTCTTCAAACTGTCACAGGTTATTAACATCACTAATTAATTAGGAGTTAAAAATTTAAAATAATAACTAGATTTGTAGAGTTCAATACATCATTTACCCTAATACACCCATTTAACTTCATTTCATTTACTATGCAGTAATAAAATGAAGACTTCTCTGCCATACACTATTACCATAACATTTTCTATGGTATCCAGTGTCCTCACGGCCGTGTCCTCACATCCCCACCCCCCTGCATGCTTGTTAGCTTAATTACCCATAACCTTCATTAGCATTTATGGAAAACAGGTTTGGTATTAAGTGAAAGGGAAAGAATCAGGCTTTAACCTGGTACGAGAATGAATGTGTAATGGGTTTTTTTTTTTGCTCAGCTCATTTCACTTCAATGCAATTTGCAGTTTTTAGATTTAAATGTCCACCACCACTTTTATTTTGTCCCACCATAAACACGCGCCATAAACCAATTTGCCACAAATCAATGTAGCAATTTTTTTGACTTTGAAAAAGGTTTTGAGCCTTGCTTTAATTTGATCATTAATTTCCAGAAGTGCGGAATTCTGTGGTCTGGATCCTTTAAGTTTGAGAATCGTTATTAGGATGCTGGAGAAATGCAGCATTGAAGAAAAACTTAGAAGTAAAGATTAATACATGTCCGCTGGTATCCACATAAACAGTCCCCTTTGGTTCGAGTCGAGACCGTGTATTTCCGTCTTTCTTTATTTCAATGCGCACCAGTTTTCCCGAGCCTCTTATATAGAGAGGAGCAGAATTCATAGGGGCCTTAGTTAGAGTTCGTTTACCTCCCACTACAGAAAAGGTTTGACACCTATGGTATTTAGTATGGACCCTCTACTCAATGCTAGGTAGTACCGTACTCCTCAATTGTGTCACTTTTGAATAGGGGCCAATTTTTAAGTTTACCCAGGGGTCAACTTTTCAACTGCCCCAATCATGTTGAAATTGATGCCATATTGTCAGCTAATCATAAGGCTTCCAAAAATGTATAGTTTGTACCACCGTACGACCATTGGTGTTGGAGTTATAAGGTAAAATGGCTAAAAATGGTAAAAAAGGTGCAATTCATTTGTACAGGGTCAACATTAAACTTTAATCTGATTTATATTGAAATATGGAGTTATTGCCTAGGTTGGGACTCATAAAATTATAGTTTTTGTATTATGTTAAATAATGCTTACTTCCGGAGATAAGGGTCAAAGAAGGGTCACCACCAATTGGGTAGGTTGACCTATGAACCTATTTTGTCCCATAAACATCGGTTAACATGCATTGCAGATGGTACAACTATTCCTTATTTTGACTCATTAAGTCAGATGAACAACGTCTATCAATTTTCAACGAAATTGGAGAGCACTTAACGATTTTGACCCTGTACAAATAGACATTGACCTTTTTACCCTTTTACCATTTTCTTGAACCCTATAACGCCAAAACCATGGTCATAGTGGTACAAACTAATACATTTTTTGAATCCTTGTGACTAGGCGGACAATTGGCAATCACATTTCAACATGATGGACCTTTTTAAAAATTTGACCCCTGTGGTAAACTAATTTCCCCTAGTGAAAAAGTGACACCACAAGCTGAGAGTACTACCTACCTCGCGGGAATAGAGGGTCATACTTACTACCAAAGGTGCCAAAAGCTTTTCTGTCGTGAGGGGTAAACGATGATGTTTGACCTGGTCCTTTCCTCCTCCACTAATGGAGTATTTGGCCCATTTCACAAATTAGGCGCCACTTTTTTTTCACTGAGGGTTAAATTTCAAAGTAAGTTAAAAGTTGTTTACTACGCGTTTCTTCTTGCCAAGGCTAATGTTTTCATAAGAAAAGAAGTCCTCTGTCGCGTTTACTTGTTCCCCCCTCTCAATAAAATTCAGTTACTCATTTACTTTTGGGTAATTTGTGGAAAATAATTCAAAAATACAATAATAATGTTACATTGAGACTTGTCCTATCATGACAATGGCCATTGGGGCCAGCAGAAAGTATAACCCCAGGCTGTCCTGCTAGACAAAATTTGAATAAATTTGGTTTTTCACAGATATATGGAAAATTCAAGGTGTATTTTGTGGCCAAAATGGCAATTGACCTACTAAGAGTTTACTTCTCACGAAATATGTTATGGGCTCTATAATTCATGGTTTTAAAAAAGCGCTTGTTATAGGTAATAAGGGACAAATATGCCAGCTGGGCCAGGATAAATATAGTTGATATCAATGTTTGTAAAAATTGGGGGTGTGACATATTACATGTGGAACCGGAACAAGCTATGATGTTGACTAACAGTGTTTTCAACCCAAGAATGCTTGAAGAGTACATTTTATGATTTTCCCTAAATCACGTAAATTCTGTCCAAACACTTTATTTGGATCCAGCAGTATAAGTGCGGCCTGTTTCATAGGTAGATGCAACCTTAGCAGTTTACCACTTTAGGACCACCCTGTGTAAAATAGAGGGGGGCCTGGAAATATCTTGTGGGCATTTTGCACTTATGGGTCCCTACATGGCCTACCTCCACTATCTTAACCAAGTTTCTCTCTTTGTTTTCAGGGACACTCATGTCCCAATGGTCAAAATCTGGTTAACAGTTGTCAACCTGAAAACATGTATTTTTGTTTTCATCTGTCATTAATAACCCTGTTGAGGCTATCAGTTGAAGTGTTTTATTTTGCTGAGATATTTGTATCTTTGTCATTTCAAACATGTAAAAACCCAAGTAGTGAACAGCCTTTAGGGACTTAAACCATGTCAAAAGTTGTGGCCTAGACTGACAGGGTTCCGTTTCACAGTTGTAATACAGGAATCATTTTACCTACATACACCAAAAGGTTTTCTTGTGGTATTTTTATTTCACATAATTACATTATACCCTTCAAGATTATACATACAAAAAATTAGATGTCTGGTTATAAAACTTACAAATTACCACTTAATTGGATCCCTTGTTCAACCACATGTTTTCCGGTCACAAAGTTGTCAACGATCCAGCCTTTAGGCAGAAGTCCTTGCTCTGTGTATTAATACTTCCATCTTGAGAACTTATTTTTGTGCAGAGTACTTTCATTTATTTTCACTATACTATCAAATTAATAGTTTTGAACAACTATTCAAAGCTGTCTTTGCTTTACAACCGATGAAGAAGATCCGTTCACATGCGGACTTGGCGTAGGTTTTGTCACGTCCCGCCCTTTAATAGTTCTAATATCCTGTAAAATAATAGCTCTGGGCAAACTTCTATTTTTAGAGTAATGTTTAAAGTTTTTTGCATGGGCTTTTGAATGAACGTAAATTGCAGTTTGTCCAGTTTTATCCTGTTTTCAAAAAATGTATTCCCATTACCCAATGGACATTGTCAGCGTCCTGCACAGCCGTAACCAGCAACCAGACAACTCAAACAATTTTTTGTAACTTAAGACAAACCTAAGGGTTAAACACAATAGTTTTATGTGAATTAGTTAAAGTACTTCCTTGTAAAAGCATAACAATAGGTTTTTGTTTTTAGTTAGATGGCAAAAAGATAGTGATTTTAGTCCAAATTCCGTTCCACATGTCCGTCCTGTGCACAACACACATCTATGCTGATTTCTGCAAATTTCACTGCACTGAGTGAGAATTGCTGGCATTTCACACACAATCTTTTACTAACTAGGAAGTAATTCATCTATATGAACCAATCCACTCTATCTACTTGTTTTATTTTTTTTAATAACTTTTTATGTCAAAACCTGTTTTGGGGCCGAAAATAGAGGAAAAGTGTTATACAAAACGGCCAAAATTAAGTTGTAAAAACACTGTTCCTTTTCATTCACCCAGAGCTGCCAAAAACTGCATATAAGAAATAAATGATTAGACAAGTCCCTATTTCTTTTGGTAATTAAAATAATGGTCCCATCAATTAGTGTAACTTTTTCAACCAAATTGCTCAATTTTTAAAACTTTCTGATCAAAAAAAAGCAATAACGGGAAAAGAGTGAAGCTCCAGAAACCTATTTTTTCTTTTAATTCTGTACTGTTATACGCACACAGAAAGTAAAAATGAAGCTTGTTACTGTGTTTGAAAAACATACCCCTGGTTGCCAAAGTTGCATCTACTATGAAACCGGCCCTGGGCTATTGTTAGGGGTGTATGTGACATTTCTTCTTTTTCTTGTGAACGACAATTGCATTAATATCTGATTAGTTTAAATCCGGAAGATTAGTTTATTTCAGTCCAAACTGAATTTTTTGACAAGACCGATCACATTTTTGTGGTTCCGCCAGCTATAGCTGGCATGACCCCTTAGCAATCCCAAAAGCATATCCGTTGTTCGTGGTGTATGTATGTGTGTGTGTGTTTGTGTGAATTTTGGTGTTTCACAAATTGTTAATTTTTTTTGTGTCGCCTGCCCGAATTAGGCAGGAAGGACACCTAGGGATCCTTTGTCCACTGTAGTTTGTCTGTTGTTGCTGTCTGTTGTGAAAAAGGGTTAACATTTGGCATGTAATATCCACATACTTGATGGATTTAAACCACACTTGGGGTCCACGGTTTTGTAACATGGCATCCCCCACTTGTTGAGTGAGGTCAAGGTCACATGCAAGGTCAAAAGGTCCTGTGAAGGTCAATATTGTAAAATAGGCTGAACAGTAGTTGACCTCATATGACCAGTTGAAAGTTCAATTGGAACCACCTTGATCAAGGTGCCACAACATTGGACCCCTCATTTGTTGATGAGGTCACAGGTCACATATCACTGTCAAAGGTCATGTTAGGCCTATCATTTACTACCCGTGACGGCAGGCGACACACAGCGGCGGTGTTCCGAGGACCGATTTATTTTTAATGGACCTCAACCAAACTTTTGTCCATAGGTGCACCATGTGATCCCTCATATGTTGATGATAGTCTAGCAGTTTCATGGGTTCCCATCCCCCCCTTAAACTAAATCTCACCATGATTTTTAGAGACTCTATGACAGCTACCTTAAAGATTAAAGAATTTTTTTATTTTACCAAATCAAATATTGTCCCACGGTTGTCCGTTTGGCGGCCATCTTGATAAGATGGATTAATCGTTCAACGTGGTTCAATTTAGTTGAAAAGTATCTCAAATGATGTTTCGTCTCACCATGTAAGGAATCAGAAAATTTACAGTTTGGTAGATACTGTGGATGTTCAGTTAACAGAGATATAGGGAAATGTGATAACGTCATTGACCTTTGATTGGTCATTGTATACAGGGGCCAAATGTTTCAAAATGCATGGATCTTGGCAAATTTGGTATCAAATTGTAGCTATGATCTGTCAATCCAGAAAAGTATAGATTGCACTACCTAGTTTAGTTAGGTGGTAAAATTTAGGGGGAAGATGCTTTCTCAAGTTGTCATTGTTTTGTATGGGAATTAGGTACTAATCCTCTCTTTCGTAACCGATGAACCAAATGCAGATCAAAACATGGAACTGTACATGTCCAGCTTGTGTTGCTCAGGCTCATACGTACCAACAATTTGAACAATCACCAATTTTTGTCAAGGGTAGCTTGAAGCATTTTTGGGACAATTGGCCGCATTGGTCATGACCAATCAAAAGGTCAATGACCTTTATCACTTTTTCAGCCATATCTCTGTCTGAAAATCACAGATAGTCAACTTTTATTTTCTCATTCCTTAGATGAGAACATCATTTGAGATACTTGTTCATCAACTGAAATTGAAAACCACTTTGTGCGATTCATCCCTCTTAATAATCCAAGATGACCGCCCAACGACCCCGTGGACAATATTTGATTTTGGTACACACATCAAAATTCTTCTTTCCAGTTGATGTCATAGAGATTCTAAAAATCATTTAGAATTTAGTTTTAAGGGGGGTTCATTGGATTCCCCATGATCTGCTAGCTCTGAGATCAAAGGTCACGTGCCAGGGTCAAAAGGTCTGGACGGCCCACAGCTTAATATTCGTTGAATATAGCGCAACTGAACAGCCTCAAGACACCCAAAAATTCTACATCTTTCTAACAAATTTAAATTTTTTTCTTTTTTCTGGCCTCTTGCTTCAACTTATGTTTCATATAAGCCCATGCATTACCGAGCAAGGCTAAAAGACAAGTGTTTATGAAAAATTTAAAAATGGAAATGGGTTCTGACATACAAACAGCGCACCTTAATGACTTATAAAATATAACCCATAACATGTGAAAAAAAAAAAAGAAGCCACAACAAGGTAGTGGATGAGTGAACTAGGTGTTTTTTATCCCAAAAACTCCTTTTGATGGATGTGACAAAAGGGGTGTGAACGGACACATTTTTAGTGGTCTGGCATAATTAAGCGCATAATAGGACAAATAAAACCCTCATTGCGGATTTTTAGTGACCACAAATCGCCTAACAAAATAACTGAAATTGGGTACAATAATGATATTATATTTGAGCAGTGAAAAGAAAGTTGGTTGGATGTGCGGATGTGACAATGTACCAAAAGTGAAGGACAATTAAAATTGCATTGCCCAGCATTAAAGATCGTATGATCCTATAACGGGTAGGGTACCATTATAAAAGCTCTTCCAAAAGTATTTCAAATGAAATTACAAGTGGAATATTTCATTCGTGTTACACCCCGAATTCTACACTTAAAAATGGTGGATGTGACAAAATAAAGTGAACGGACAATGAGTGCTCGCATCCATTTTGCTGTAAACAAAAATTAGGTGAGCAATAAACAACAATGTTTTTAGTCCCCTAATATTATGGTCATAAATTACATCAATTGACAAATATTCTTTATTACACAAGCTAGAATTGATGTTGGTTTTAAGAACCACTTTAAAACTGGTGATAACAGTGAACGGACAATGTCACATCCAACCAATTCTGAATTTTGAATGCTGTCATACTTTACAAGAAAAGCTAGTCCTTAATATTTATCTTAATACAAAGTGGGCTTATTCTCCACAAAAATAAAGAGGAAAGGACAAATGGTGTGTTGAAGAATCAGCTTTACAAAAATAACCTTAATTACAGTTGACACCAGAAATGGTCATTTAGGCATGTTATGAATAGCACAAACATCTAAAAATTGTGACAGGAGCAAGTTGTTTAAGCTATGGGGGATACAGTATAGATCGAATTACGTAGCCAATTTCCCGCGATTTCCCCGCAATTGCCCTGCGATTTCACCGCAAATTCATCGCGATTGTCACCGCAAAACCGCAAATCATCGCGGATTTATCGCAGGGGTGACGAGGTCAAACGACCATGCTTACGTTCCCCGCGGTGACACTAATACCCGACGGCCGCTGAAGTTAGCGGTGAGGTTGCGGTGGTTTTGCGATGTAGTGGCTGAATTATATCATGGAGTTACAATGCCGTACAGCTGATTATATTTGGGCCATTTGTGTTACTTGAGTGCTCCCACCAAGATTGTTGTTTATGATCACCTCCTTGTATGATTCCATGTACGGAGATGCACGGAGTTGTGCCGCGGTATAGGCGATGCATGATTTTTAAACATGAGTTTAAGTTGTGGAAGCGGCCCCCCCGCTTTCCTATTTAAAATAACTTAAAATGGTTAAAATAAAAACCAAAAACCCAAACCTGTGACACAACACAACACATGCCCGCTTTGACACTTCATGATTTCATTAGAAAAGGAATTTTCCCCCGGGAAATTTAGGCCTGACATAGTAAAAAAAAGTAATTTTTCCTATTCTACCTGATGAAAGTTTTCATGTGGCCTGGTGTCTCATCTCTGAATAAAGCGTCCGTATAAATAATGAAACGGAATGCGCCTGATTTGCTCTATATATGTTGCATTGCGAACTAGGCCAGCTCAAAACTTAGTGAGTTTCCTCCAAAATAAGTACAAGTTATGACTTTGTTTGATTCCATGTCTAGAGTTGCTTATTTTGTTAAAATCTGCAGCTAATTGAGTAGAAATCGCGGGCAAAATTCCAATTTTTATCAGCCCAGCTGAACATCGGCCGATAATTTCCATGAAAATTACCATATTTTGATAGCAGCCAGACCAAAGGATTTGCCTAGTGAGGTGAAAGCTTTGACACCAACAATACTGCTCGCCCTTGTGGTTGCAATCAATATTTTGATTTATTCCAGCTGTCATAAAGTTTATGCTTGAGAAATATACCAGATAAAAAAAAAAAAAAAAGGACAGTCAGTTTGAACAATCTGCATATTAAATTTCCAAGGTTATTTTTGGCGAACAAACATCACGAACGATATCCCGATGCAACATTCCCACGCAGCTCCCCCTTGACATACTTTTACTATAGTCCTACTTCGGGTGAATTACACCTAATTAAGGGGTGCATGGACCTCAGCTGCGTGCACGTGCATATACACCACAAGGAATTTTCCAGCCTCCGACACTTTAATACTGTAACAAATTCCATTCTGTTTCTATGAGAACAGCATGCAAACTTCCAAAACGTAAAATGAGGTTGTAATTAAACCTTGCGCTTGACAAAATCTGTTTTCTCCACATTTTTGTATAATAATTGCAGTAGAACTTCTCAGAACAAATCACAAGTGATTTGATTTTCTCAAGACGCGTAGACGTGAATTTTTTTCTAATACAATTTTTCCTAATTACGTCACATGGGGATTCCCCGTGGTTACAATTACGGCGGGTTGGAGGGGCGAGTTTGCAGTTGCTTATTTCTATTTTTTTTAATCAGGTTCGCCCCAGTCTGAAAATTGTAAACATCAGTATAGAGGCCTCTGAGGACAAAAACTTATTGGTGAAAACAACACAAGCAGACGTGAGAGCAGCGATGGCATTTTTATAGAAAAAATTTTTTCCCGCCCTTGCAAAAAATGTTAGCGAAAATAATTATGCAAATGGTCGACAATACAGGTGTGACATTTCAGCCCAGGTCACGCCTATCGGGGCGCGATCCTAGATTTTTTCCTGTTGGAAAAATTGAAAGAAAGGTCATGTCATGCACACACACAGGAAGGTAGAACTGCGAAAACGTTCAATCTCTATTTTATTCGGAAATGTTCAAAGCATATAGGAAAATAATTTTAAAACGGGATTTGATGGCGCAGATGCCCGAGTTTTTAGCAAAAGTCTCCGATATTCAGCGGAAATTACTTCGAGTGTTTCTTAATGTTTCTAGTGACGCTTAGATTTTATTCTACCTATTAAATAACATAAAACCTTGGTAATTAGTGATGAAGTCGAATGTATTGGCCAAATCCCAGCTTAAAATCCGTGATCGACGAATTTCCACCACAACCTTCAATTAAGTTAAGGAATAAGATTACTATACCATTGAAACACGATTCTTTTTTTCATTTGCTTATTTCCTCGTTTATCATTCTTTTGATGGATAGCGCTTTTCCCCTACTCAATCAAAAGCGTTTCATTACTTTGCACACAGGAATGAAACGTTTCAAACATACCATTTGCCAATCAGTAATTATTATGTCACCCAGGGCATGTGTAATATTTTTACAAATTGATCGTCAGAAACAGCAGAATTGCTTTTTTTTTATTTTGCGTTATGCTTCCCCTATTTAATCTCAATCTATATTAAATCGATAGTGCTGTAGATTTTTATTTGACATACTGGTTGCGTCTTTGGGAACGTATTTTGTGAAACTAACAGAAATTCCCTAATAATAAGTCTTAGTTCGGCTGATATTTCAAACATTATTACAAACTTGGGACCAATACCTGGCAACAGAATTAAACATGGAATATCGTTAAAAAGTTGGCTATAACAGCTGCAATGTGATTGAATTAAATGAACTGGAATACATAATGTCCGCGATCAAACCACTCGCGAGATGTCCTTGAAAGGAAACTAGTGTAATGTGTTGAACGCGAATAAATATTACAAAATCGCTATGAGACAAGCTCACCAAATATAACGCTTTTTTTTTTGTTTGTTGTTGTTGCTGTATCGGCATTTTTCCCCCGTGAATTTTTGAGGCAGAACCAATCTCTCATCTTCTCTGGTATCAGTGTTGGTCACAACCACCTATCACGGCCGGGGGCCCTATGGATATCGGGCGGCCGTCGATCGGCCCGAGGCTTCTTCCGAAGATTTTCTTTCCCCGCGAACCAACGCGATTTCCCCGCAATTCCCTCTCGATGATTTTGCGGGTTACCGTGTTTTCATTCGCAATTTTCTCGCGCTTATCCCCGCGATTTCAATTGCCAATTTCCCCGCGGGTGGCCTGGTTACTCCATTTCGATCTGTACTGTAAGTCAAAGGGAGGAATGTGAAAAACCGACAATAAGATAACTCCTGTTCCCATAATTTTGAACATGCAGGAAGGAAAGACAAAATTCAAAAAAGTGGCGCCTAATCATTAAACGTGTTATGGGCCAGTTTGTCTTAATCACTTTCTTAGGTTTGTGAAACTCATTTTACTTGATCCTCATGTGCATTGCATTGATGTTTTGCTTCATCATAGTTCCCTGCTAGAATCTGCATATAGGCCCACCCCTTCTATGTTGATATAGTTTACAATCTTTATAAAGGGTCCTTGTATGAATATTTGTTATACTTTGATGTAAATCATGTTTACATAATGGAATATCAGAAGAACAAATATAAAATAAAAAAGTAAGTAATGCCTGTATCTCATCATAAATTATTCTGTGCTACATATTTTCTGTATTCCAACCAACGTCAAGCAACCATATTTGAGACGTTCTTGCTAAACACAACACTGCTATGGAACCTAAATGGGGTACAACAGCTGGTTGAGTACCTCTGTGGCTGCGAGGGCATGGGAATCTGGCATCGCTTCAAGGTAAGTGTCAACACGAGCGTAGTTCATGTTGGCTAATTAGGCTGAATATTTGAAAGCTTTCCTGTACTTGAACTTTATGTAACCAGTGGCTTTGCTGGGATAAAAAATTGTCCATCAAACCTGGCATTTGCATTGGGCCATGGCCCTATCCTTATCACCCCAGCAGATAAGCACTTTATAACTTGCCACGTTCCTCGGACTTAGGGCTACTTCTAGCTCGGATTCGCTTCAGCGGTTTGCCATTGTTTTAGTGGCATTGAGTTAACCATTACTCAAAACTAGCGAGACAATAGCAATTCTGACTGCAACCTGCTCTAGATTTCTAGCAAGAGTGTCTGGCCTCAGGCCATTTTACAATGAAACTGCAACCCGATATCAGCTCTTCTGCGCACACATGTGCCGACGGGAGGTCAGTAATTTCCAATCTTTATCCCTAAAGTAGTCCCTGGTGTGTGTGAGGCCCATGAATTGCCTAGCACATGTCCCAGTGAAAAAGGGTTAAACTTTAAAGGTTTTTGTTCCGTCGTCTTTGGGACCCCATCCCCCTGATTTACCCGGTTGTATCAATTTTGATATCAGAATGATGAAAAGACCCATATTTTTTCCTCGGCGATGAATATTTTTAGACGTGTTGGTAGTGAACATGAAGAAAATTTTAAAACTGATCAACACTCACATTTTGTTTGTTCGAATATTTCGGAGAACCCATTCTCCGTCATTGGTGTATTTTGCTGGAATGGACTGGCATAATTCTCTACCTTCTGAACGTAGGTGGCGTTCTATTAGGTGTTGCCATCAGTGTTTACAGAAAACCACTCATCCTGATCAATACTTAGACTTCACACACACCATCCACTTGAGCACAAACTTAGTGTAATCAGAACTTTATTCCACCGGGCAGAATCAGTGGTCACAGACCCAACTGCTAAAATCGCTGAAGTTGAGCACGTCAAGTCGGCCCTTTCGTAATTTGGCACACACAAGAGTTGGAGTTTAGAGAGCCTGTGCCAAATCTCAAAGCACGACCCCCTCGGAACATTTAAAGCAAAGTCCACATCCAAACCATCAAACTTTAAGTTGTGTTCGGTACGTCACAGGTAGTGTCGGCAAAAGTAACGCGTGTACTCGGTTCTATGGTATCTGCAGTGTTCAAACCCTCATAGAAACTCTCCGTCCATTTCTAGTCGCCCCCAAGGACAAAACTATATTGAAGATCAATCGTGAGTAGTTTATGTCCGCATTCCCTTTAAACACAATAAAAACGTAACGCGAACTTGTAAAGCAAAATAAAAAAAGTTTATAATTGGCTAGACAACAGATCGGTTGGTGAGCGACTGAAAGAGCATACTGCTAAGACAGTAACACCTCGGCTGTCGCGGAACATCAAAAACTCACAGGCTAACACCCCCGACACGGATGAACCCAAGTGCTGTGCCGAAGGGACCAAACGTTCTTCACAGAAAAATAAAGGAATCCATCTGTATCAGAAAAAACATCCCCCACTTTGAAAGCGACGGGGGGGCAGGGAACACAAGTGGTGGGCATAATTCTCTCTTTGCAACCCTAATAGAACGCCACCTACGTTCAGAAGGTAGAGAATTATGCCAGTCCATTCGCAAAAAACCGCTAATGACGGAGTAGGGTTACTACTCCGACATATTCGAACCAAACAAATGTGAGTTTGATGATCGAGTTTTTAAAATTTTTTTCTTTCACATCTTTTTCTCATTGTTCGAATTTTGAGCCCAATCAAAAGTCCATTCCACTTCCCAGGATATAAACAAAAAACCGCCGTTTTTTTTTTTTTTTTTTTTTTTTAATATTGTTTAAAATTCTTCTTCTACCATCAAAACACAGTTTGTTTCCCGACTGTACTTGATAGGGCATACAATCAAGTGTCAGGCTCTCAGATCAAGTATAGAACATAATAGATATAAATTGGAACAAGCAACCTTTTAAGTTTAACCCATGAGGTTTTCCACCTTATTCCAGTGAGGTTTTAGGTGCCATGCGCAAGAAACGGGTGCTTGTAAAATTTTTTTTTTTGTTCATAGTTTCAATAATATCCACCAGAAGGTTTTCCAAAATTCAGTTGATTTTGGATTGTACAATATTAAGCACACCCAAACATCTATATAGCAAGTCTCACTTGTACATTGTGATGTAAATTTCTAATTTGAAACCTTGTCTTACAGAGAATTAGAATAAGTTTAATAGTCAAATTAATTCAAATAGTTCATCACTTGCTGTTGTGGCTAAAAGGTATACAGAAGCCTTACTGCAAAAAGACCTTAACCCCCCTGTGCATTACACCAATTTGAATGGTTATTCATTGATTAAACGGGTTATGCCAAGGGGGAAGCTTAAAGGCTGCGCAAGGTTTTGTTTTTGAATTACAAGTGTAGAATTCTCAGAGTTATATCATGTTATATTATAGTAGTGAGGCGAACAGAAATACTAGCCGGGTTGAAGTGCTGTATGTGAGCTGTCCCTTATGTCGCGAAATTTGACCCCCCCATAAATTTTATCATGACAACTTTTTTTTTTTTTCTCCAGAAAACTTGTTAGTCAAGGCTTAAGAAGTAGTAGTCACAAGAAAATGAAGAGGTTTCTCTTCCCATTGTTTTAAGTACTGAGAAAGAAGATGCCTACATCTTATTCATGGCATGTTTATCATGTTAACAAGAAATTTTTATTGGTTTAAAGGGGATTTATCGGCTAAGGCTTCGTGCCCAGATCTTGTTGAAATTCTCATGAATACATGGTATTGAGATGAACGAACATGTGTGCCAATTTTAATTTTTTCCAAAAAGAGCTTTTAAGAGATATGTCACGTACTGCGTTTTAAAATTCCCATAGAGTTGTCAGGGGGCTGATTTTGCAGTATAAAAATGACCAACACCAATGTTTTGTGAAAAACTACAGATTTCGTTCATTATTTCCAAGTATTGATGAGTTTAATAAATGGGGTGTTTTGTTTTTAATGTTAAAGAAATATCAAAATTCCAACCAATTTTTATTTTTTTTCTGTATAACCATCAAAAACAAGCACAGGGTGGGTTGCAACAACACTTTTTTTGTTAAGTGTTTCTAAGATACTGACGTCTCCCCACTTTTTTCTATTTTTCCTAGAAGAACCTACAACTCCCGTGGTGATGAATAAAGGGTCATATGAAAGGAAATCAAATTCTAGAAAATTCTCCACGTTAGATTTTGCAGATTGAGTGTTTTCTATTTGAAATATATTTTTTTTATTTTTTGCTTTTTTTAAGTTTTTTACTTTTTTTGTGAAATATTTTTTTCTAAAGAATTAAACACTTGATTCAAAAAAGCTAACGTGAGATGTTAGTATTTTTTTGTCTTATAAACACATCCCTAAAGTTTCAGCTTAAAGCACCTTCCATTTAGTTGGGAACTGTGATGTAATTGCAAATTAGGGAATTTTTAAAAAATAATAAAAACACTAACACCACCATGCAGTCTTGAAACTGCAAAAAATTGTGGATGAGAGTTCCATCCGTACCATAAGTCACGTTTGGACTCAATTGAGTCAAGGGGTTTGGTCATTTTATGGTCATTTTATCTGTAAGACCCTTTTATCCGATGATCCTACCTTAAGTCAAGCCCTCCGCCCCTCCATTCTGACTGCAGTAGATGGATAGTGGGTGCAGCAATTACGCAGTGTAGCCTGAACACCGCAAACATCGCGTTTATACTGCGTCTTGCTGGTCACGTTCATATACGCAATGTGCGTAATTTAACAGCGCGTGACGATCACCACGAGATGGTATTGGTTCCTTGGGTTGAAACATTTGTTTTCATATGGGTGTAATTATTTAATGAATAAAAAATAATGATAAGAATATTTTTGACAAATTTGTCAATAGAAAGCACAAATACACCCATTCTAAATAAGAATTGACTGCGCCCCAATCCACCACTCAAATATTGGATGCCCATCCATTATGACACGCATCTAAGATGGCCAAAACCAAAAAATCTCATCTTTTATTTTCTCTATTAAAATCAGAGTCTTCTGAAAAAGCCTCTTTTTAGGCCAAGTCGTATTTAAAAACGTTGAGAGCCTGTAACTAAACTTGGAAACGTAATGGAATCTGGAATTTCCTTTTGACCATCTCTGTAGCACAATAACGATGTACCTTTACTCAATTGGAAAAAAAATCTGAGAGGGTGATGGTTGGAATGGATGACCATAATGTGAGTCAGTGGTGAATTACTGAGAAGGACTTTGGAATTATACACTGATCCACTAATATGTGTACAAGTGGTACCTCGGCTACGTAACTAATTTCAAACCTGCTATTCTGTGATACAAAAGCTCCTCTACTGGAATGTTTATTTTTTTATTAATAGTTGTGAGGAAAAAACACGCTAAGGAATCGAACCAATTACTGTCTGAGATAGCTGGATTGAAATTAAAGTTTAGGACAATTGATAATTAGCTTGTAGAAGATTTTAATACAATTATGTCTCCGCAGGTTGATGACAATAAGAAGCTTTGTGAATGTCAGGTCTCTGCAAGATAGATCGTGAAGGCAAGCCAGGAGGTTTTGCTGCAGCTGTGTTGTCGTCAAGGTTGGTATAACTAGCTCAGGCTGTAAAGTTGAAATATCGGAAACAAACTGTGCTGCCGGGACAACAACGGTTTTCTCATGGCCGTTAATCATCTTTTATTATCAGCCAGCGGGCTTAATGCAGTAAAGTCTGATCATCTGTCCTGAGTGTCCAATAAAACCACCAGCTTTTCTCCATCTCTAACAGATAATCACATTAAATAAATGTGACATCATAGCAATATTCATGAGTTTTTTTAATTTCAGTACTTGCATCATCAAAAATGTTATATTTTTATTCAAACCATAATTACATTTTGGACATATGGTTTCATAGATACAATAAATTGACTTTACTAAAAAAATGAAAAAACTTAAGATTTATTCAATTGTCAACATTCTCAAAAATCAATATTAGCAAAATTCCTTCGATCATGTCACAAAATTAGAAGGCTCCTACTGGGTTCCAACAACCAACCTGCTAATAACAAGACCGTCATCACCAGTCCGCCCCATAATCTGAATTGGCTGAAAAGAAGGCCATTCTTTTGCAATATAGCACCAAAATGCACATAATACATGCAGACATGGGGACGTTCTTGCTGCTCTTGTTGCTGCAGGAGCATGGTTTGTTGACGAAATCTCAGTGTTCATTCGTTATGCGGAGTGAAGAAAGGTCCTTAAAGCAATAGCCTGCCATTTGTCAAATTCACATCAAACTTACTCTTATGCGAAGTCTTGGTCAGCAGCTCTTGAGAAAGGGTTCTTCAGGTGATCGATTTCAAGAGCCACTAAACTGAAGGAAAGAGTGATTAGTTATCCTAATACACATGGCAGCAATTATTACATACGACATTCTTGCCACTCACATGAGAATATAACCAGCCATCTGGCCCAAAAAATGGTGTTTGAGTTTAACCCTCGTCTTACCAAGGGGGGGGGTGTGTTACCGACCACCAGTGAACTTGCTCTGGTGCGCTACAATGCCAAAAAGGCTCGACGTAAAAAGCCTTCTAGGTAATCATTCTTCATTCCGTTTGTTCCTTTAGACAAAAACACATGTGAAGGTAGCACCTTCACCGTGGTTGGGGTATGCCATAGAAGGGTAAGGGGGGTGCCGTTGCCACCCAGGGGGATATTTTATGGTGACTTCTGAACAATATTATGACACAGTATGGCTCTAAAAGTCTATGGAAAACTATCATTTGCCATCATTTAGAGCTGAAAACGCATGAAAATCCGCTATAACTTTTTTAGCACAAAAATTGGATTTTCGCCTATTTATGTGGAAAATGCCAATTACGCCGAATGCGGACTTAATGACGTCATTGATGATGCCTATAGGTATGTTGGCCTACCTAGTTTGGTATCAATGAAAGAGGACCATAGCTATATCCACGGTGGTATCAATATAAAGCAATCAGGTGCTTTCTAACAAATCTCAAGGGGGGTGGAACCCCCTGTTAATATTGTGTTCCAAAAAAGGCTTGGTAAGACTAGGGTTCTAAATCCCATGTCAGGTAGTTGAAGGGGGAGTGTGAAATCAATGTCTATTAGAGTAATGGTAGTTTTGACCAAAGGTTACTCGACCCATAACAGGTCCTGTGATGACAAAAGCTCCCTCTATGAAATGGTTTGAGGAAAACACAGCAAAGGAATCGAACCAAGTCAAGTTGAGGATAGTGTGGTGGGACACTGATGAATTTGTGGCATTGAAGGTTGTATGATGTCGCCCAACAAATATGAACACAAAGACTCTGAGTATGACGAAACAAACACACAGTTGACACTTAATCAATTTTATAGATTAAGGTGATAATGTTGAAAACATCTTTGGCATTATACATGTAGCCATTGTTAACTTCATCTCGATGACATTGTCTATACTCCAGTACAAAAAACTCCTCCCACTCTGCATGTAGTAGGTTGCAAATATGTTTTTAACCTTAAATTATGTGTGTGGCATAAGTTTTGCTGTGTTATTTCACAGCAATTTTAATGAAACACTACCACTTTGTTTCCCTTCAGTTCATTCTTTATTATTTACAAAATACGAGAAAATGAACCAAAATAAGAAAAAAATACAAAAATTGGGGGGGGTTTTTTACAAAATTTTTTTTCCCCCATTTTTTTTTTGGGGCCAAATAACTTATTTTCAGATAAGTCCCCAGGTGACCCCCTTAGATTTGATGAAAATCCATCAATTGTATCCTCATATGGGTATAATGAACCTACAGAAAATTTTAGCCTAATTGTCCCAGTCGTTTAGAAATTACAGCCTGTTGAAAATTACTAAGGGACCACCCTTGTTAGTCGACTCGACGCACATTGATGATTTTTTGATTTTCAGAGACGCATATCTTTAATTGAAGGGTGCTAAGGTGAAAATTGGTACTCTAAGTACCTCTGCCCAATATTTCAGAATCTGTTCATCAAAAACAGTGTATTACCCATGTGAAGTTACAGGCATCAAAAAACACAAGTTTTAGGTAGCGAACATATTTTTTCAATGTTTCAAGGGGGCCAGGTCCAGATAACTGTCCCAGAGGATGCTCAAATGTGGTGTATGTAATATTCTGGGTATATATCTATACTCCAGAGAAGGAACGGCTAAGCAGGACTTTAAGGATATGCCAAGTGCCCGAAGTGGGTCCTACACACATTATTCTTTAAAAAGCGCCCCCTTGTGGTGGGTGGTTGACCATGTGAACAGTTACTCAAGGTATTGAAATTTACAACAAGAGATATTATTAGACTTATGTGGCAAATTGCAGTAATGTGACTCAACCTTCATGGTTTTACCATTTTCCATAGATATACACAGTTAAGGAAAATATCCTTTATTCAGAAAGTGTGTTGACCCCGTTCTTACTGTAGTCATGGGCATGATTCTCATCCTGACCATGAAGGAGTGAGTACATGATGAAATTTGATACTTACAAAAGTTCCAATGGGTTAGATCTCTCTGTTGTAAATTTGCCCAGGATTTATATACACCAAACTCGAGCATTCTCTGGATTATTTGATATGGGCACCAGGCCCCTTGAAAATTGAAACTAATATCCGCTAGCTAACTTGAGTTTTCCAGATGTGTAACTCACAATGGGGTGAGATACTCTATTTCTTATTGCCAGATTCTGAAGCAATGGGCAGAAGTTACCTCGAGTACCAATTTTCAGCTTGGTACCCCTTTCAAATTATAAGATAGGAGTCTTGAAAATGAAAAAAAATCACCATTTACATCGCGAGTCCGGCTAAAAGGGGGGTCCCGAGTAATTTTCAACAGGCCTTAATTTTGAAACGGCTTGGACTATTGAGCTTAAATTTTGTAGGTTCATTTACCCCAAGAGGAACCAATTTCATGACTTTATTAAATCACCTGGGGACCTCTAGGATTGGCATGGAATGACCCATTCCAATCGAGAGTTTGCCAAATATATCAAAATTCTAAGTCCCATGTAATACAGCCATCCTACAGGTTAAATCATTTATAAGCAGCAAGAAGGTGAAAGTGGATTTTAAAAGAGTTACATTGCACATGAATTCACAGCCTGACACCCACCCCCAGGGCTTCACTCTTTCAAATTCATAGTGGCACGTTTTTCAAGAGTTCTGATATTGCACCAGTAACAAAATATGAATGTTTATATTTTAAATGAAACGCCATCTTTTTTCTTACTTGCCCAATATTTCAAGGCTGTTAATTTTTTTATGAATGATTTAAATTTTAAAGAAATCCATATTTTTCTTATTGCCCATATTCAAAGCTAGTAATTTAAACATCATTGCAGGAAAAGTCTTAGTCTACTTCAAGTAGACCCTTTTGTATATCCTACAATCCACCAAGGAGGGTTTTCCTGTGATGACTCACCACAGGAAAACGGGGTCTATTACGCTTTACACGTAACCATGTGTCTTCACCAGAGTATAGGTAGGTAGTATTCCAAAAATCACCAATTAATGGAACGTAATGGGATTTGAAGGCTAAAATTTCAGGACGTCAATGAGAAAAAATACGCCTTAATCTAATTTCAAAACTTTCAGGTACATGGGGGCCCAAAGGACAATTGGAACTTTTTATCTGCGCGACAAATATGTGATTGAATACGGTAGAGGACGCCGGCGGGTTTCGTGTTCAGTCATACAGCATCAACCACTAATGAGAAACCTTTCACGGGGACACAATTCGCTTACTAAACAAACGAGTAGACTTTCTTTAGTGGCAGGGGAGATGGTAAAATAGAGTCCCAAGTATGCAAATGAGGTAATACAATCAATTTCTGTCATGTGCTGTTGATGTTGTGCTTTTCGGTTGGAAATAAATCGAGAGATAAAGATCTGTGGGTGACTGAGGGAGTGTTACTCCTTCTTTTGTATGTTCATAACTGTGACAAAAATTGTCTGTTTGAAATTACAAACTCCCCCTGTCAGTATGTGAGAAAATGAGTGTAAGTCATGAAGGTATTCTGAGAGTAATGAGTACCTTTGACCAAAATGTTCTGATCTCATAAACAGTTAATCCTATTGATGCAAAGCTCCCTCTACCGAATTAGTGCGATAAGGCAGAAAGGAATCGAAACACCCAACAATTGTTGAGGACATTGTTTGGGATACCAGTTGTTCCTGGTTTAATGCAGGGTGTATATTAAGGGGCGTGGTTATTGATCATAACGATTCTACTTGGAACCTAGTTCAGGGGGCACAAAATAATGTGAAAATGTAATGATTTTGATACTCTGTTTAATTAGAGTGGGCCTATCTTTATGTTCCTCCCTTGGAGTTGTTAAAATTTATGAGCTCATGTAATTACCCCATCCCTAAGAGGCAGGACTTTTGTCAGAAGACATGGGTACCTATTAAAAGCATAATCTAAAAATCCAAATAGGTTAGAATGATTGAGTATCAATAGTTTATGTGCATGCATTGTATTTTTTAGTTTAATTTTTAAATGCATGAGTCTTGTGCTGATTAATACTCTTGTTAGGTTATGAACATTTAATGAGTTCCTTTGAGTATTTCATAAAAAAATGTGATAAAACCAGTGTGTGGGGCATCTAATCATCTTAATTACACGCTGCATAATTCTTTTTGAATGTTCAGTGTAAATGGTACCCATCATGGAATTCCTTTAACCAAAAAAAATTTTGTTAACTCAAGGTACATTTGTTTATAATTTCTGCAGGTTCTGGAAAAGACAACCTCCAGCTCTTGACATACTCAATGATTACTTCAAAGGCCACTAATCGTCAGCTCTCTATTTCTCCAGGAGAGAACACACTTCCACATCAGATCTTGACCAGGATAAAACTGCAGATAACATTTGTAGACTTTTAACTTGAATGTTACTTTCATTGAAAGCTATAAAATATTATGGAGACAAATAAAATTTGGTGATCACTGTGAGTGCAAAAGTAATGAGACCTTGTTTGTACTAACAATAGCCTGAAGGGCCCATATGAATTATAGTTGTGCACACTTTTTTTTCTATGCTAAGTGGCCTAGGCTTGCGCATGTGCTTTATGGCTGTATTTCACACAGTGAATCTGCAGCCAAAATGGGGAGAATGTGCATGCCAATTTTCAATTAAGGGTCTTGAAGCAGGATGTGCTTATTGCAGGATATGACAATAAGAAACTACTATTTTCAGTGTAAATATTTACAGTTATCCATCATGAAAGGGGGCAATTAAATGTGGAAAAGTACCTAACTCTGTGATGTGTTTCTTTAGATTGAGTGAGACTCTATCAAGATAGAGATGAACTGAATTATGTTATAGTCGCCGTAAAATTGTTTGAACTAAGCCGTACGCAGTACCGGTGTGTGGGACCAGTACACGGATAGCTTATCTATTTTATCTTGGTGTTCACGCGCTGTATACAGTAGTGCGCTTTCACGGCACACACGAAGAAGATTGTTGGAAAATCAGTTAAAACAATTATTGCAGGAGAGTTGTAGTAATTCATATTTTTGTCGTCGCTTGCAGATGGACCCAGTACATCAGCGTGTGTGTGTTGATGGGAGGTGTCAGGTGTCTGTTAAAAATGTTAAAGCAATAAACAGCCACTTTTTTTGAAGTGTTGCCCCACTGCCCCCCAATTTTCCCCAAAATGTGAGATTTTTGAGAGGTAAATGGTAATTGGCTAGTAAACTCCCCATACCTGGGAATGGTAAAGCAGAAATTAAACCGTGTGTTGCAAAAGAAGGGTTCTGTAAGTTGGCTCAAAATGATTTTAAGTGACCTGATCCCAAAACAATGGCAGCCAACACTACATCAAAAATAGTGGGCAGTTTGGACTGCAAAATTGTCGCCAACCCCTCCCCTCGATACACAAAACGCAACAACTTATATTCAAAAAGATCGTACTAAATTTAAAAAGCTGGTGTGGTCAAAAACTGTGGTGGCAGGGGTGGTCTTTTGGGTAAAAAAATCACGTTTTTGAGCTAAAAAATGAAAAAATCAAGATTGTTAATTTCTTAGCAAAAAATTTTAATCATGATGCAATTATATATCTACCATTTCTTTAGATCAGTTTTATATTGATATATAAAGGGTCTAGAATTTTAGCCCCAAAATCACCCTTTTTCCTAAAAAGAAGCCCTTTTTATCCCAGTCACCACAACGAGTATACCTGAACCCTTTATGGCCCCAATGTGATTAAAACATATACAATAACAAAAAAGCATACCATAAAAACAAGATGTAATATTTTTACTTTAACAACATTTCTCTTAATAATTTGCAAGCACAAAATGAGTTTCTCGGCCTAGACGTCACACTGCCACCAAAATATTTCAACCACAAACAATTTTAAATCTCATATTATTTTATCCTTCAAATAAAGGTGGGTGTTTTGTTGTTACCGAGGGGAGGGGAACTCGAAAACTAGAGCACTTTTAAAGCTTGGACGCTTTCCGTTAAAAATGCATGGCAACACAAACTGCAAGGCAGGTCACGCCACATTCACTAAGTTGCAATGGCAGTCAACACGTATCTGGGGAACTATTTTGGAACAGTACTTTGTAGAGTCCATGTTGTATATGGCAGTCTTTTATTCAGTAAGCCGGCTTAGGCGCCCAGGTCTAACCGTTTTTAGTCCAGGCTACAGAATGTGACCTTGTTATATGTTAGACCAGTTTTCTTGCCGAATCTGAATCCGATGGGTGCAGGACGAGAAAACCGACAAAAAATCAACATGGCCCCAAACACTCAAACGTCTGTTATTCTTCACTCAAAAATGGTATTTTTTTTTGCCTATCCAATACAAACAACACCAATTGTGACAATTAACATATGATTCAATAACCCACTATTAAGAGATTCAATTGGGCACGCCCAATACATAAAGAATCTACTTTTTGACCTTCAGGAGGGTGAACTTAGATATTATTTATTGAGGAATAGTATGATAGCCAGACACCCTTCCCATCCAGGAGGACCTTCACTATAGAGGAGTTCATGAGTCTGCCTGAGAAAGATGAAACAACAGGTCAACACCTGGGACCGACAAATTCATGCAGTAATCTGGAAAGAATCACTATCCATGATCAACTGTAGAAATTTTACGACAACACTACATGGGAACAACCCAGCTGCTTATTAAGCATTTTCATCATTCCTCTACCAAAGAAAGGTGACCTCCAACAACCCCAAACCTACAGAGGAATCACACTGGCCCACTGCTAGAAGGTCTACAACTCCATGATGATCAACAGAATCACTCCTCAAATAGATCCCATTCTCAGACGGAACCAGAACGGAATTCGCAAGCGATCACTACCTCAGATATGCCCTCAGAAGGATCATAGAAGAGTGAGGCATTCCAAGGAGAAAAGCTTCAATGTGTTTGTAGATTTTTCAAGGCTTTTGACAGTGTAAAGAGGGATGTAATGCTGCATAATCTCGCCAACTACGGTGTCCCAGATGAGACTGACAAGGCAATTGCCATCATGTATGCTAACCCCTTATAGCTTTGTGCAGACCAAGGATGGGCCCACAAAGGAGTCCTAACAACTACTGGAACCTCCAAGGAGATACTCTTGCTCCCTACCTCTTTGTAGTCGTGGTTGAGTACATCCTCAGAGTCTTGACATCATGAACGACAAAGGACTAACCATCAACACCCAAGCGTTCTAGACGTCACAAAGTCAGTATTCAAGACCTTGACTACGCAGAGATCTAGCTCTAACAGCTGATCTGATGATAGTGGTGCACAAGAGCTACTAAATCACTTGAGAATGCTGCAGACAAAGGTCGGCCAAACATCTAAATCGCCAGAAGAATGTATAATGACGTCAATGAGGAAGATGATCATCAACTATCTGCACAACAGATGGTAGCCAAACTCACAGAGGTCAAGACTTCAAGTATCTAGGGTCTATGTTGCCGATAGCAAAAAGACTTCCTGTCCGTAAAAGGACAAGCCTGGAATGCCTGCAATAAACTACACCTTATGCCGCAAATGGTATCTCCAAGTCAACCAAGCTGAAATTCTTTAGAGCCTGTGTAGAGAGTCTCCTGTTATATGGATCTGAGACCTGGCCATGAAGAAAGAGCTACAGGATGAGACTGGAGGCACCTACACCAAGATTCTTATGCGAGTACAACATATCTGCGTGAGCAGCAAGACCAAAGCACAGAATATGGAGATTTCCTCAATTTCATCTTTGTTGCCCAACGCCGACGAAAGATTTGACGGTCACGGTCACTGCGATTGATCAAGTAGTCTCAGACGTAACATGGGGAAGTTACCGTGCCAAAACAGGGTCGTCGCCCCTTTCGTACATGATGTGATTGCTCGAGACATCAGCAGGATTCCATCTGACATCCCCAAACTTAATGGACAAACAGGGAATTGGCGCTACATGGTGAACAGCATCTCGGCTGCGGCCGTTAGATAGATTCTGAATCGCTTCAATAATTGATAAACAATATACCATTCAAAGTGGCACCAAAATGGCAAAGTTAATTCTACATACAGCCAAAAGGCTTTACTGTTTGTGTATATCACGGTCATTCCGAAAGCAGTTTTAAACAATAAAGTGATTGCTATATTGGCCTCTTAGATGGGAGTTAATATGGCTGCAAATATCAGGTAAAGTCGGTATTCATTCCGTTGTAAGCTAAATATGCATTTTTTGTGGTTTTTAGTTGGATTGTCACCTAAAAATTAATAGCAAAGACCTCAGTGTCATTAAGTCTGATTTAGCAAACCCCCAATATGGATGCCAGTGGACGCGTAAAACTACCCAAAACAAAGAGACGTATCTCTAGGACTCTTACTGTGGTAACTGCCTAAATGTTAAGAACCGCCACGTGTATGCTAATCAGCGATATTAGTAGGCTATCGTACATGATACAATGTTGGGCCTTTTAATTAAATATTCGTGCACTCCAGACCTGGGGATTACTTATTACTTCAATAAAAATTTAGTTAACAATATTATTTTAACCAGGAAAAACTGTCCCCACTAAGGAGTGAACATTATGAGAAAAATGAATAAAATGTCACTCAAATTTATTTCTGGAATATTCAGTGGCCAATGGACAACCTCAACATGCTCAGCGAACAATGGGGAATGATGCTGAATAATCGGCCAGGAACACACGCGTTCATAGTCTTTAATCGGTTCCATTGTATTGGAACGCAGTGAACAGATTCGAATGTTATGTCCTTGCCGCATTGGTAGACGTCATATTAAAAGTCCCATTGATGCAAGTGAGGGCTTACCGATGGATTCCGTCATGCGCTGGATGACGTTGTGAAGTAGCGCTTGACGGAATGAATGGCAATACCTCATTTGCATCAATGGGACATCTGTATGAAACGTCTTCCCTGCATGGTAGTGAGTTCTTTCCTCGTTCGCGATAAAAGAAATCTTGAGATTCTACTGTGTGTTCCATTAACTTTGACCATATGATTTTGAAAAGAAAATGTAAAGGGACAAAATTCATGAAAGAAAAGCCCATGGCAAGGGCTGACCTAATTTGTGCAGAAGCTAAATCCACAAGTTATTGTCTTTAAAACCCGGTTTCTATTCAATTTACCAAGAAAGCCAATGGTGTTCAGCGACCTGCAGTTTTAAAAATGTTGCCCTTTGTGTTATGAACAGATACTGGAGCTCAATACGGGGTGGTAATAAAACCTGAGATAGCTTGAAATCTTTTCAACAGTGTGGGCAGTAACAATTTACATGTGTAGAAGCTGCAAAAATTTCCCCACATGCGCCATTGATGGCTACTTTCCCCGTCAAAATCGGAATTATGAGTGAAGCTTCAGAGGATTTACTGCATCGTTCCGTATCCAGTTTTTCTCTCTTTGGCCTTTGATCGCTACAGTTTGGCGAGTAATATTTCGAACTTATTTCCTTCTAATCATCTTTCAAACATTTTATCATAAGCCGACATTTTTTATGACAAATCCATGGTTTAACCTCTATACTCGTACCATATTTGACTTGCATCGGTTGTAATAAACTTGTGGCGTTTTCCATTATGCATAGATTCAACCCTTCGAAATTTTGACTCTTTCTGCATGCCACCCTGGTTGAAGAAGCCCCGATCGGGAGATGTCTTGCACACGGCACGCTATATAATGCTCAATAATTATGCCGGGGGGTAGGACATACCAACCTAACAGCAACAGCAAATTCAAAACGGCATCAACTTCCGGGTGCTAGTCTGTTTCAAAGACTTAATGGTAGGAGGGCGCTCTTACGCATACCGAACGGTTACACACAGACTTGACTAAAGACTAGGCCTGGTCACGAATATTTAAATCTAAATGACCGTTATTGAAAATTACACTATTTTGCAGCGGGGTTAATCCGCTAACCCCAACGGATTTTGAAGTCAATAATTTTTTCTTAATTTATCATGATATTACTAAGATCTTTTGAACAAAGGTTTAAGAGATGATTTTTTTTAATGTCACTGGGACCGAGACTGCCATAGTAAATGCACGTAGCAGTTCCCCAAATTACCGTTTGGAAATCCCCAATGCCCAAATCGAGCAGATCGTATCCTACCCCCCCTGATTATGCTTGGTATTCTTTGTAGCCTGAGTCCCCGGCCCTCATTTATAACTAACAAACATTGCGGATAAGTGCATACGTTTTCAAGGACTCAAGGATTTACGGATCAGTGAACGAAATTTCACATGGCTTCAACGGCGAAGTTTTCATCGTGTGGAAGTAAATTGAGTTGACGTTTTATTCATTTTTCTAAATAATGTGCACTCTTTTCATTTGGGGATACAGCTTTTCCTGATTTACATAATATTGTTAAATTTTAGTGAAGGAAGTAAGTTATCCCCAGTGCTGTAGCACGGAAAGATGGTTAAATCGCAAACGTATCACGACCTATCGAGATTAGTACAGACTGAATGCATAGGCTTGCTGTTTATTCTGTTGTCTCCGCAGCAAGACTAGCTGTGAATTCTTATATTCAAAAACTACCAGACTATTAGTGATCGGGGTTTTTCGCCGCTTAGTAAGTGCCACTTCCAGCCATATTGGATACCAATTTTGGGTGGCATCTTAAATATATCGATTACTCTGATTACCTAATATATAAAGTGATGTGATTGACTTACAGGGATATGCAAGTACTAAGTTAGATAAAGTTATCAATTATTTATAGCCATCTTAGAGTATCTGAAACCATCGTGAATGCTATAATGAAAGAATTTATTATCACATTTTTGAAAAATATGGTTGTAATTGAATTCTTGACTGTCACAACACCAGAATAGATGACAAATTACCAACCTGCAGTCAATGTAGATCATGATCATTATTTATTGTTCGTTACAGAATCATATGTTAATTGGTCACAATGAATGTTTTGAGGAGACAGGCTAAAGAATTACAACTTTTGAGTGATCAACATTTTTTTAACCTGTCTAGAAACCGTTGAAAAACAAGGTTGATATCAGTTTTCAATGAACCTGTAGCCTGGACTATGAAGGCAGATTTTTCAAAACACAGGGCGTGGCAAAGACAAATTGTTCTTCTTGCTTTCATCTTGAGCATGTGTTTTGAACATCCAGTGTTTATGTCCGATTTATACAGCTGAAAGGTTTGAAGAGCATGCTCACAATCAAATGGAATTTTGGGATTAAATCACAGAAAAGCTAGTATCATCAACATACGAGTGAAAATTTATATCATCATCATGATTCCTCATAAGGTCCCGACTGGATGAGTATTACATTATGAAACCATGCGGGCCTACAATGGGAGGCCATGAGGAACCAGAGTAGTTGAATATGCCGGCTGGACATTTCAGGGTTAACATCCCACTCGGGTACTCGGTCAGTGCGGTTGATAATAAACCAGGCAAGAGTGGTGAGAGTGGTGTCTGTGATACCAAAACTGGTTTATCCAAACTTACAAGCCTTTAATCAAAAATATCTGGTTATTTAGGTCAATGGTATCGACGGCTGCACCCAAGTCAAGCATTTTAGAGCGAGGCAGCCTTATTAGTATCCAAGGCTTAAAGGAAAAGATGTCAAGTATATGAATATTTGAAAATTTGGTATGGTTGAAAGCTTTGTTAACGTAGAGTAACTATAAATCAAAAATAATTGTTGAAAATTGTCCACCATTTGTTGAGTTATTTTGCCCTTTTAATTTTCCGCCCACTAGGTTTACTCAGCGAAAACGATTCCGACAAATCCACATCGCAGGCAAATGGTGATGTCAAAAGTGATGACATCCATAATTTACATCGTTGTGACCATTTCTATAGCAGTGTTGCCAATTTCCTATAACTGCGATCGATGTGTTTTATTCAATAAATATTCAAAACACACGAAAATGAAAACCAATATGTCATTCTGTAAACTTTTTTAATTATTAATTACTTTCATTAATCCATCAATATTACAGTGTCAGCAAAAAATAACAACAATTCGAGTCAACACGATGTTTTGGTCAACACTTTGGACGTCACGAGGAGAGCAAAATTGGGGCTTTTTGATCAATGAAGCCGTGGCGCAAAATCCGCCCGTTTTCTTCGTATGGGACAAAAAGCAAAAAATTAAAATGCCTTCTATTTTGTTAATTTGTACATCAAAATTGTATTATTTTTTCGGGAATTCGTGCTGTATGTACATATATTTTATGATGTAAGTCAACTGAGCTGACAAAAATTCTGACATATTTCCTTTAAACGGATGTAATTTCTAACCTGGAGGATAGGGCTGTATCAGTGGAATGGTGAGCGGTATTCAGATTGCAATGGTACTAACCAAGATTATGATCGCACCATGCTCTATACTGACGTTGAGAAGCCTTCTCAATCAATTTGGCACTGAATTTGATATTAGACCACTGGCCAATAGATCTTCGTACATCATGATCAAAGATGAGTATTCTTACGGATAATTAATCCATTACCCTTATCCTTTGCGAATAAGGCGACTAAAGTCGCCGATAAAAATTAATACATGTCAATTTGGGCGAAAAAATGTAAAAAGTTTTCATTTTCCCGGGCCCATTCAGAATCGCCTGGAAAATGTATAAGAAATGAGTCAAAACAAGCCCATAGGCCTTGTTAGTGTTTTATATGGCTTTCCAGATCACCATGCAAAAACATTTGGAAGGCCACCTCTAAAGGTACTGAATTATGTGTTACCAAAGTATACAAAACTGGCCAGTTACCAAAGGGTTAACGAAAAGCATCTGAGTTGGCATGCATTTGCAGCATGAAGGCTCTTATTATTGTACCAATTTCCAGTAGCATCGTCTACAAATTTAAACGCGATTTTAAAATAAAACAGCAAAATCACCCTAAACACAACTCAACATTTAAAACATTAAAAAAAAAAAAAAAAAAATAAAGGCTTACGTTTTTTTTTTTTAAATTGAGCGTTTTTTTTTTTATAAAGTTATAAATCGTACCTTTGATATGATTTTTCAAGTCAAAATTGAAATTCGATGTTTTTGTTTCAAACATTTTCTTGGAAAAGGCTATTAAAGGTAGTATTTCTATACCAGCACACATTAAAGGCTATTTTGAACGATCCAGGCTCCATACCGGAGTGCAAACGGGTTCTAATATTACACCAGATGATTATCGGGTCGTGTCCAATAGTAATGGGTCAAAAAAAGTTTGACGGTTTTTAACCCAAATTACGATCTCAGCTGGCCTAAGATGGGTTCCACGAGTAAAACGATTTTTTTTTTTTGCTGGATGAGCTAAACAACCTAACATGAGCTAAAATGAGTTTTTTTTTTCATTTTGCACCGACAGACCTACTATTCAATGGCAGTAAGTGCAAGAAATATATGGGATTCAATTTCTGTAAAAACCCTTTTTTGTTAGATGTGCATCGATCGACCTGCTATGTCAGTAGATAGTAAGAAAAATGGATCAATTTCGGTTTAAAAACAATTTTTGTTAGATTTTGCCATCGACCGAACTGCTATGTCGTAGATAGTAAGAAATAT
Source organism: Ophioderma brevispina (assembly GCA_023653785.1). Taxonomy (NCBI): domain Eukaryota; kingdom Metazoa; phylum Echinodermata; class Ophiuroidea; order Amphilepidida; family Ophiodermatidae; genus Ophioderma; species Ophioderma brevispina. The sequence continues at coordinate 75,577 of JAMKCH010072209.1, forward strand.
ATAGATCAATCTTAAAAACCACGCAACAAACACACCCAGGGGGGAGCAACCACGACACACTACACAAGCGAAAATAAAATCAAGCAAATGTGGAAAAAGGAAAGAAATAACCACGCACACCCGACGCCATGTATACGACAGATTGCGTGCAAAATGAAAGTAAATATGGTCAGATCATCGTGCGCCTCCCTAATCTCAGGTTAATCCTTCGAGAACTAACGGCGACTAAAGTCAGCGACTAAAATTACTACATGTCAATTTTGGATAAAAAAATGTAAAAAGTTTTCATTTTCCGGGGCACATTCAGAATTAGCATGGAAAATGTATAGAAATGAGTCAAAAACAAGCTATAGGCCTGTTAGTGTTTAGAGGGCTTCCAGATCACCTGCAAACATTTGAAGGCCACCTATAAAGCTAGGAATTATGTGTTAAAACGTATACAAAAACTGCCAGTTCCCAAAGGGTTACCAGAAAAGCATCTGAGTTGGTTGAATTTGCAGCATGAAGGCGTCGTTCATGGACCAATTTTTTTCATAGACCCAGGACACAGTTTGTAAATTTAAGAAAAATTTAGGCACTTTCAAGGTTCACGCCACAAACAACAAAAGGTCTCAGAAACACCATAACAAAAATAAAGCTACGGTTTTTTTTTTTTTTTTTTTTTAAAGTTATAAATCGTACCTTCTGATATGGATTTTCAAGTCAAATTGAAATTCGATGTTTTGTTAAACAATTTTCTTGAAAAGGCTATCTAAAGGATGTATTCCTATACCAGCACACACCAGTAAAAGGCTATTTTGAACGCTTCCAGGCTCCATGCAGGAGTGCAAACGGGTTCTAAATTCACACAGATGAATCGGGTCGTGTCCAATAGGAAATGTGGTAAAAAAAGTTTTGGACGGTTGTTAACCCCAAATTACGATTCTAGTGGCCTATAAAGATGGCACGAGTTAAACGAATTTTTTTCTCGGATGAGCTACAAACAACCTAAAATGAGCTTAAAATGAGTGTTTTTTCATTTTGCACCGACCGCCCTACTATGATCAAATGTCAGTAAGATCGTAAGAAATATATGGACTAATTTGTCAAAAACACTTTTTTGTTAGATTTTGCATCGATCGACCTGCTATGTCAGTAAGATAGTAAGAAATATATGATCAATTTCTGTAAAAAACACTTTTTGTTAGATTTTGCATCGACCGACCTGCTCTGTCAGTAAGATAGTAAGAAATATATAGATCAATCTTAAAAACACGCACAAACACACAGAGCAACCACCAAACTACACAGCGAACATAAATCAAGCAAATGGGAAAAAGGAAAGAAAAACCAGCACCACACGCGCATTCGTATACGGAACAGATTGCCGTGGACAAATCAAAGTAAATAGTGTCAGAATCATCAGTGCGCCCCTCCCTAATCTCAGGTTAATCCTTGAGAACTAACGGCGACTAAACCGTTCAAAATTACTACATGTCCATTTTAGCCCTAAAAAAAGTAAAAAGTTTTCATTTCCGGTGCACATTCAGAATTAGCATGGAAATGTATAGAATGGTCAAAAAAGCCTATAGGCCTTGTTAGTGTTTTAGATGGCTTTCCAGAGCACCTGCAAACATTGGAAGGCCAACTCTGAAGCCACTAATAATGGTTACAACGTATACAACCTGGCCAGTTCCCAAAGGGGGTTAGTACAGGGAATATTTGATAGAACGCTTCAAAGTGTGAGGAATATGTCCAAAGAGAACTCTTATGATCCTATATGCTGGGTACTATACATTTCACGTTCTGTTTAATGAGTCAGGAAGGAAGTTTGTCCATACTGCGAGCTTGTACGTTGGGGCCAATTATTTCAGAACTTCGAGTCAGAGTGCTTTAAGGGGGGGGGGGGGGGGTTATCCCGCTTGCTAAGGGATTTTCTTTTTCACTACCAAAGTGTGATATCTTGTAACAGCCTATGCTGTACGTCTAGCTTTGAAATACTTTTTATTTGACTAAAAATCCGACTCTAGGTTCCGAAAGATACGACTGATCAAAGTATCGGAGTCTCACAAAACTTGGCAAAAAGCATTTGGTCATATACTTTGTATGTATTATTGATTTCAACCAGTGATAATTAAAAATATTTTTTCAAAAAATAATTATAGGCTGTGGGTTTTGTTTCTTTTAAAGTCTTTGTATTGATTGTTAATAAAATATAAAGATAAAATATACTCACTTACATACTGGGTGATACATTCTTATGTATTTCGATTATTTCCTCGACCTGCTTAGATTTAGCAAAATTATTTGAAAAATTAATAACAAGTAATTCCATGCATCTTTTGCAACCAAACCTTTGATTAAAAATTATGATAAGTACTACTACCATAACACTTGCAAATAATTAAACAAATTCGTAATAAATAATCTCCCTCAACGTTGCACAAACTTTAAAGGCCTATATCTCAGTTCGTAAAAAAACGTCAAAATAGGCAATTTTCCAACAAACGTACTAGAAAACAAAAATGGTATAGAAGGAAATTTGGCACAGATGTTAAGAGACTAAGCTCTAGAAACCATGTCTTCAATTTTTGAATTTCCCGCTTGAATTTTGTTTAAGTATTCAGTAAAAGTGCTTATTGGCTGGCTCACGGGTGCAATGCACCAATTCAAAATCCGAGAACGTGGTTTTCTCCGATGTCCCATTGTAACATTCTCCCCAACCCCATTAATCCTTCAACG
>JAMKCH010072212.1:0-14491 GCA_023653785.1 Ophioderma brevispina
TATTTTGTTATTTGGAACTAGTACGAAAAGAAGAAACATGGACACAAATGTAAGAAAAATTTACCATTTATACCGGAATCGAAGTAAAAGCACGGAAGCTCATACTAAGCATGCAAGATCATTTAGAGATGAAATGGATACAGTCTCTATGCCAAAATGGTTACAATCCTAAATGTCCGTTCATACTTTGCACTGCATTGCAGTGCAGTGCTGCAATCCAGCCTACCAAAATCGTTACTGCAAATCACTTGCAGTCTTGCAACGCATGCAGTATGCAACGAAGTTAAAATTATTTTAAACTGGTGATGCAGATCGTTGGGGTGCAAGTATACGCAATTTTCTTCAATCCTTCGCAAGTTACTGCAACTTACTGCAACCCGTGACCTGGTGTGACCTGCATAAATCGATTAGGAGTGCAAAGCGGAAGTACGGAACATTGCAGTAAATTACTGCACAGCAGGGCTACACCACCAAAATAACGCCGCCCATTGAAATACACGACTACAAATTGAAATAAGTTCGAATTTCAACCCCACGTTCTCATATTGATGTTTTTGAAGAATTTTCTATTCAAAACAAATGAAATTTTTTAAAAATCATGGTAATTTGATCCCGATACAGGATAGATTCGAGATAACCAGCTTGTGAATAGCGCCAAGCCACCCCACCACTTTTTCCACCGACACGTAAAACCGATAGCCGTATCCTAGCACGGGGTACTTCCGAAGTCCTAATTTATTTGTAGATTCAATTTTTATTTATTGTTCTGATATTCCAGATATAGAACATTGTCTGCACTATTCTTTAAATATTACATTTGACAATCCACAATATCTACGCACCATGCCCACACACCAATTTGCTACATCGAGGTATGTTTTTAAAACCGGAACTACCACCCACATTACACAAAATTCGGAGTGATTTGTGTTGTGCCCTTTTGAAAACCTCAATTTTTTTAGTTTTCTTTATTTTCATAAACCTTGAGTCATCTAAGAAAAGTGTCACTTATTTTAGATATATTCATCCGATTTTTAAATGCCTGTTTGAACGTGGAAAGTCACAACAGAAAGTGCCTGAAAATGCGCTCGTTTTGACAAATTGCAGCTTTTGGTCTGCCCAATGCCATAGTGGTATTGTGTTAAGAGTTTTATGAAAATAATGGCGTCGAAAGTAAGAAATTGCCAACATTTATGTGAACAAGCATCGGAAGCAAACCACAAACTCTAGGAAGCGATTTCATGGGGCCTAAGCTACGCCCCCTCCCCTTAACAACACCTGAAAACCGAAAAATGACTAATGTGGGGCGCCCGAATGCATCCGATATTCATTCGCTCCCTCTCTCCTTCTCACGGTTGGTGATAATTGTTGGGATAAGGCTAGGGTTAAATTAAGAATAAGAGTTAGCGTGGGATTAGAGGTTAGGGTTAGGATTAGGGTTAGGGCTAAAGCTCGGGTTACGATAGGTTAGGGTTAGCGATCGGTGAGGTAGATGTTTGAGTTAAGGTTAGGGTTGGGGTAGGGTTTAGATTTGTGTTAGGGTTAGAGTTTTTATTGGGTTAGAATTACGGTTGGGGTTCGGGTCGATTGCTAACATTGGGCTGGAAAGAGGCTTTAGGGGTATTAAAATGATCGCGTGGAAATTCCACGCAAAAGTTACCTACAAGATGGTAATGTGTATGAACGCTTCTTGGCCTCTTTAAATGGGCTTACCATGGTCATTTGAACAAGGTGAGGGTTCAAAGAGAGCCCGTTGGAGACTTTATAAAAATAATTATCAATTTTATTAAATGGTATACAACATGACTTAATATGCAAAGTTCCCAGTGATCTTTCTTCCACCATGATGTGTCTTGGGAATAGAATAGGCAGTTTGATGACAACATGCCGTTAGTTTGGTTCTTACACGGAGGGTAATCAGGATGTTCGCTTGAAATTGAAGCATTACAGCGAAGGAAGATCTCAGTGTTATCTCTCGTATCGACATAATATTGTGAAAGATAAATAATTCCACAGAACATTGCAGCGATTTCGAAGAACTTTCATGTTTTTTGTGCAGCAACATATTAAAATATAGACAAAACCGCCATTTAACCAAAAATGGGCAAATGAACAAAATATGTTCATCCGTTAAAATTGCGGGTAAGACTTTTTGTGACTTAATTTCTTGAGACAAAAAGTCTCATAATTACACCGAAAGCTTCCATTTTAGGAAAAATAGCATGTATTATTATAACACCACTTGGGGCCTCAGTTGCTTTACTGCATGAAAATCCAATTTATGAAGTGCCTGCACATTCCCATACAGCGCTTTAGAAGGGCGCACACCACCCAATAACGCTCCCATTGAAATACACGCTAAATGACTTGAAAAGTTCAAATTTCAACCCCACGTGACATTATTTGATGTTTTGAAGATATTTAGATATCAAAAAAAGATGAAAATTTTTAAAAATCATGGTAATGTACCGACTACAGGATGATTCGAGATACAGGCGTGTGAATAGCGCACACTTTGTCACGACACGTAAAAACCCTAGCCGTATCCGAGCACCGGAGTTACTCGAATGGCCAATTTATTTGTTAGATTCAAAATTTATTTATTTTCTGATATTCCAAAGTATAGGAACATGTCTGCACATTCATTTAAATATTAACATTTGACAAAACAATATTACGCATCATGCCACACCAATTTGCTTACCAAATAGACGGTATGTTTGTACCGGAACTACCCACCATTACACAAAATGCGGAGTGATTAGTGGTGTGCTCCCAGCAATGCAGTGCAGGGAAGTTATGAACGGACCTTTAGGATCAAAGGGTGAACGTCATGCTCCAAAGGGATTACGACTAAACAGTTGTAAATCGAAGAAGATGATCCATTGAGTTAAAACGATAACTAAATTAAGAACGAGCTCTGTATGATAAGGGGTAAAACAGATGCACTAAATTTTAAAATGTAAATTAGTACTAAACGAAGTTTCTGCTTGTTGCACATTTAATGTGTCATTTTGGTAATTGTTTTCTTTTATTTTTTATGTCAGTAGTATCTCAAAATTGACCAAAATGTTCAGGCAGGATCTTGAAATTCTAAGGTGAGTTTTAAAAACAAATTACTGATGATAATTGCAAAAATGAATAAAATAATGATAGGAGCCCAAACGTCAACACAAAAAGGCTTACTCGAATCATGCCGAGTCCTTGTCTCAGAAGAATCGAACCGACTCGGTACTTTTTTGTTCAATGAGAATATGCTTAGTTATGATTTATTTTGACGTTAGTATAACATCATACTTAGGTATGCATGTACTGAGCTGTAACATATATGAATGAATGCAATATAGGAGGTTTCTGAACTTCCCTGTTGTATACGGGATGGTAAAAATTCACCCAAGTCATCATTACGTATGAAGATTCTCAAATAGGACGTTAGTTGTTAACGGCACGCAGATCAGCTGTTGTTCAAATTAATGATGCCTGATGAATTCAAAGTAAGACCATTTCGTTTAGCGTTTAGTACAAGAACATTATTACAGTTGGTAAAATAATTAAAAATATGTCAAGATATTTATGTGTAGATGTACGTTTTGTAGATTCTATGGTCACTCTCTCAAGGTTCTACAAAACCCTGCGCATAGTAGCCGATGGCCATCACACTTAATCATGCATAGCAAACTATTTAGCGGTTTTTAATCGTGTTTTTGTGTTTGTAATTAAAAATACTCAAAGACCATTGTGACATTGGTGAAGGCTTCCATGTAGACTGTCAAAAGATCTGAACGTCACCAAATATTTTAATAGTAATATTGTCACCTTTCAATTCTCACGAAAACGCTCCAATTAATTGGCCCTAACGACTTTGAGGGCAGACCGGACCATGATTTTGTTTCATATCGTCACGAATCTCCAAACAGGGCAATCGACCAAAAGTCACAATTCGAGATATCGGCGATTGAAATTTTCGCGAATTATGAACTTGCATATCTAAAATTTGAAACATTTAGGAAAAGATTTTATGTGGACAGTGTGGACATTGAAGTTCTTATTTAGAGCAACACGTTCTTCCATTAAAGTATCCTTTTTTTTTTAATTTTTCTTTTTTTATAAAATAATTCTAATTGTCTGTTTGCAAAAACTAAAAAACGGTCCTCTGTTTTCTATGTCAAAGGAGACGAATGCCATTGAGCTGTTTGGGCGTACTCAAAGAGTCGATCGATCGCATCACAGGCGTGTATTCAACAGCATGTTGAACTACTTTTGCCTGCGGAGGCGCTAGAAATGACTATGTGTTGTAACGGTTTTCTAAGTGTCATTGTCTTCTTACAGCAAATATTGTGCCATTGAAGATAGAACAGAAGGAATATGATGTTCTACTACTACAATTTTTATTTTGTATTAGAATTGATTTAACAATATTTTTAAATACTCAAACTCAATGTTAAATAAATATATCCATAAGCTATATAATACAGTTAATTTGAATGGAAACCTTTAAAAGGAATGGATTTACGGGGTTTTGTTGGAAGAATTGCTGCCATAATTTCCTTGTAAAATTTATAGCATTTTTTCTGGTAAACTTTAGTACTTACTCGTATCATTGAATATGCATATACTGATTTACGATAATTTTGATATCAGAAAAAATTCGAATAATAGTCCAGTTGTAGTCATTTTATACGCCTGTAAACTGGACATGAAAATTTACAGTATTTTGCTGTATTTCCAACTTGTAGCCGCAATCGGCCCACATTGTAATACCACTATGTCATCCACTTTTGTGAATTATATTGACATAATAACTTTCATAAACGTTAAGTGGAAGAATTGTATTTGATCTGTTTTATGCTTGCAAAGTGTTATAATTTGATACTTTTTGTAGAGTAAAAGGAATCAAAATCCTAGTTCATCAAGAAGAACGCTTTATCTTACTATCAAGTCATTTCAGATTTGTATTAAATTTACGAGCAGTTTGGACGAAAATCACGTTATTCTAATGATCGACACACACAACACATGTTTATAATAAGAATCTGTTATTTTCAGTACAAATTAAACTAAAACAAAAACGCCTTAATCATATGGTATATTTTCCATTTATAGTTATTAAATTTTTCAGGAGTTTCCAACTGTCACTGAAAATAATACAAGATTCATGTAGGCTTACTTTCAAGTAACGAAAACCATAAGGAAGAGTATATAGCACATTAGTGTCAATGACGTATCTAAAACTCTTAAAAATAACGACTCGGAGTGTATATCAGAACAATTGTTAACTGAGATTGTTTCTCCCCATGGATATTTTAATTTTTGTCATCAAACAGATCATGCGTAATATGTTTTTCGCTTTGGGAGTCATAGCACTCTTAGAGAGTTGCTCTTATACTTTATGTTGTGAAAACTTTCTATGCGTAAAAACCTAACCATTTTGTGAGGTTCAAAATTTGGCAGTTTTGCCGACAAGACTTCTGACGTTTGATTTTAATTCAATTGCCACATTTCTGATTATCAAAGGGGTATTTATTGAAAATGCATAATGAAATTTTCTCATGTTAAACACTTCGTTTTGGAATTGGAAAGGTACTTAATTTCCTGTATCTACTCAATAGCGTAATACGTGTTGCATTGAGTAATCTTTAAGTTTAACGCATTATCTTGTATTTTAATTTAGATTGCTGAAAATGTGAATGAGAATTTGTCTACATGTACTCAAAACACAATTTACTTTATTGGCGCTTATTTAGTAAACACAGATAATGATCAGTTAGAGTAGTGAAATTATTACAATCAACTAATTTGCTGGAACTCAAAATACTACTGTAGGTATGTGGGAACATATAGGAAAGAAAAGAGGAAAAACGAAAAGATTTTGATGTTCTTGGTTTTACCTTGCACTAATTGATCTTAACACCCTCGTCTAAATCGACCTGGGGGAGGGGGTGGTTAGCCCCCCCTTCAGTTTTCCCCCCTGCTAGCTAAAGCCCCTTTTTTGGTGCCAGGTTATTTAATGTAATTGTCAATTGACAATTTCGCTCCTTTTTATCCTAAACAAACATCCACCGGGGGAAAGGAAAGATAAAGGGGACCCCAAAGGAAACGAGTTAGGAAATATCAACCTTTTCATGATGGGAAATTGAGCTAGTTTATATAATTGAAGCATTTTAGGCTATACTAAGTGTTGGGTTGGGTCCGCTAAAATTGCGAAATCAAATTTCAAACCCTATATTCAGTATGTTGGCACTTCCCTCAACATATGACGTCACTGTGACGCCATAATGGGGGATTTTGGTACTTATTTTGGTAGCAAATGGCAAATAAGAAACGTTAAGCTATGCTTTGAAATACCAATTTTACAGAATCGGTGTTCATAAACGGAAATTCACAGGGGGTGGAACCACCCCACCCACCCCTCGGGAGTTTTGTTTTAAAACTGGCATCGGTAGACCAGGGTTAATTTGGCTGTAAATTAAATCATGTAAGTCACTTTAACCAGTAAGAGACTATCTATATGAACTAGGAATCAAAACCTGGCACTCTGATTAAACCCAATACCTAATAACCAAGATACTATGCTACCATACAGGAATAATAAGAACATTGAATTTAATTATATACATATTTTCCTTTCAATAAAATCTTTTAAATTAAAATGGACAATATCATACCAACGTGATGGGTTTCAACACGAGGTTTTTGAACTTCTATAAAAAAAGTTGAAGTGAAAATAGGCTATTACATTAGTGATTGTTTTAATGTCCTTTCTGGGTTAAAATTATCTGTTGTTATAACTTTGATTTACCAACTTACTGATTTGGATATCTTTTGCGTTATTACAACTTCAAACAATCAATTAATTTGCAGCAACAAGAGTAAACTGAGTAAAAGGTTAATAATTTTGCACAATTTACCCGTAACTTAATAACATGTATGTTTGTGTTATCACTTCAAATTCTGCTCTGAAACGTAATATTTTGCAATCACTACAAAATAAAGATTCCTAAAACTATTATGTCTAAAAACAATAAAAAAATAATAATAAATAAAACTCAATGTGCAAAGGGCGCGATTCAAAACTGATAACGTAGGCTCCTTTTTGCCTCTCATCGCCCGATCGTCGCTTAACATTCATGACATCTTACATCTACGTCTGGTAAAGAACCAATACAGCAATGCATATTTTTTGTTATCTCACTACTAACCTCATCTTGTATTTAGCGAAATAACGTGCGCTTCACGTAAACAACAAAAGTAACAGAAGACAATACTTGACCGTAATTAAAATATAGTAAAATACTTTTTTTGTCCAATTTTCGGGCCTATTACGCCTACATGTATCAGAGAGGCTCGTAATTGAACTTTGAATTATATCAACATTGTTATACACTATTATGGATTCTCAATTATAATTTATGTACAGGAAAATATACGGTAAATCTTATAGGAACATGCTGGGCAGCAATTCGCCAACAAAATCCCAGAAACCACCGCTTTTAATAAGTTGCCATTCAAATTCACTTTCTATTCATTTCACAGGTTTTAATATGCCTATGTTTTACAAAATTAACTGATTTTACAGTATATGCACCGTAAATTGTGGTTTGACATTTGTGGATCGCCCTACGGAGTTAGGATGTTCGTCAGTGCTTTTTCTTCTCTTACACATTCCACCTCTCTGTAATACTCGCCAAATATATATTTTTCAGTGGTTTGATTGAATCAATTTTTACAAGTTTTTTTGAGTGTGGCAAATCGTCTAAGATCCAGCATACACACATGTTACTAATATAACCTTCGACCTACTTCTATAGCCCCCCCCCCCCCCCGTGTTGACGAATGCAGATTGGTATGTTTTGGAATGACTTTCATTTGGCGTTTGGGTATGACTTCCCACAAAGTGAAAATCTATTATATCTAAAAATTGAATGTTATTTTTTGCCTCAATCTTTGGTATAATGAAAAGCTTGTGATTATATTACATAATATGCAAAAAACGCCATTTCGCCAATGGTCGTGGCTGTTTGGAAGACGCATGACGATATGGCATAGGTTCGTATGACCATGGCGGTCTGAAATCTTGGTTTAATCATTTCAGCACATGTCTTGGAGAATTTTAAAAAAGACCCATTGATCTATGTGCCTCTTTCTATGAGACAAGGCATCTGATCTGCTACATATCAATTGTCTTTAAGAACAATCCCTACATGATCAGGAAGTCCCTCATTTTCCCATTAACAACTACTGGAATTCTGCAATGAAACATTCAATGCTAATTACCAGCTGCCTCTCCAACATGCATTATCCACTTTCACAGAAAACACATACCCTACGGCATGCAACTATAGGGTATCACGCTATCTGCTATTGCATCAGCAATCTACATTTCACTTCTTAATCGGGTCACTACTCATATTGAGCCAATTCAACACGGTTTCAGAAAGGTAGAATTCAACACCGTACCACATTATTCTTCTACATCCTTGAAAATCATCGAAGAATGCAGAGTCTCAAGATGAAAGCGCCCACTTGTCCTTTGTAAATTTTCAAAAGCCGTTTGATAGCGTGGATCAAGGAAAGTGGAATGATATATTAACTTATTAATAATGGTATCCCGAAATGATATTTACGTCTAATGATAACCCTTCGTGCTTGTTTCAAAGTTGCTGGATGGTCCGACAAACGGAGTTTCAAAAAATCAGAATAATGCATTTTCCCTCGATATGTTCTAAAACAACTTTTGACAACCATCAGCACAAACCATCAAAGCCAGAAAAAAAGACGTTATAATGCTAAGCATCTAATTGTGCAGACGGGGCAGACGGTCTTGCGTTTACTTTTGGAGTTACGTTCATGGTGCAAGAGCTAACAAATCAATAAAGACGTGCGCTAAAGTTGGTGTGATGCTTAACAATTGTATGTAGTACGGGGCAGTGTAATTAAGGTTTGGTTTAGTTTTTGTCATATACAATTTTGACACCCAATGTTTTTCCAATGCAGAATGTTAATGGAGAATCTCAAAAACAGGGGGTGTCTTTTTTAAAATGTGTCTTGGGTGTTTTTAAGGGGAAAATTTTGTACAGGGGTAGGCAATAAAAGTGTTAAATTGTTTAAAATTATATACCAATCTGTTCGTGTGCTCATAAGGTTTCTAAACGGATAGTTGCCATATTTAGACATTGTTTACTACAAAAGGCTCAAGAAGTTGCAAGGTCATGAGTTATAGAATGGTTCGATTTGTTGAAACTGGTTTTAAACTCGTTCATGGGTATACTAAATTAGAAAATGTAGATAGAGTATGTGTTTCACCTTTCCAAGTGAGACTTTTACATATATGGTCGTGGTCTCCCATAGACCCTGTGGATCACGGCCATATTTGCCTCGTAATTATCGCAAAAACATCATTGACAACGCGATCTGTTTATTTTCGGCTTCTATATAGTAAGCGAACAATTTGGCACCACATTTTTAAAACAAACCCGATGAATCTGAAAATTTACCCCCAGTGTGACCTTGAACCTGTTTTGCCTTGTAACTCTTTTTGTATAACCTCAGGTAGGTCTAACCATACCCCTCTGTAATCCTTGAAAGGTACTGAACAGGTGGTATATGTTAAATACATGTGGCCCCGTTTATATTTGACCCGTATAAACCTGCCCCTAGGAATACATCCAAGAACACATTTAAAAAAAGGAAAATTTGCAAAATACCAAAATGTGAATTGTGATTTAGAAAAAACTTGGTGTGCAAGATTGTATATGACCCATTTTACAAAAATACAGTTCAAAGCAGTAATAATGACTTGAAATACTTTTGTTGTGGACTAAGAAGGAATCTACCACAAGTAATGCGGCGGGTATGATAGCGGACATCGCAAGCAACAGGAATTAGAATACTTCTTCAGAATCTGTGTGGAACGTATTCTACTATAGTGTGTAAAATGAAAACGGGCGCTTGAGAAGCGTCCATGACAAATATTAATAGTGGGGTTCAAAATCTGTCCTGGAGAAACCATACGACGAAACTGGCCGCCAATTTGTGTAGAGACCCAGCCAATATCAAGTATTGTTGCTAGAGACTGGTCGCCTCAGTATTGAACATCATCAAATGAATAAAAATAAATTACAGACAATACAAACTGCAAACCACAAACCGACTTTTGGCGCTTTGATGGGGGACCGGTCGGTTAATAGGGTGTACATGAAACGTTTACGGACTCACTAATCCTCGTCCGTTATTAATATATACAATATTTAAAAGAACATTACGGTCGAGTTGTTTCTTCATCAGTTCCAATGGTGTTGGCACGAAACACCACTTTTACCGGACAATCGACAATATTTATGAAGGAGTATAGGTTTACCGCCGATGACAACGTCTAAATTTCGGATTTCTTCGCCGTCACAGCTTACTTGAAACCAATCACAAGAGTACTGCTCAAGAACTATCGCTGAGAAAACTCAATAGTCACTGATGTAAAGCCCCCCCCCCCTTCGTAGAGCTTTGACCGGGAAGAAAAGATGGAAAATCATGCTAAATATGAGCCCTTTTTTGCATGCTCACCGGGACATTTGTTTTTACCTCAAACCGGAAAAATCTGCCTCAAAACCACCTCCAACGCCTGGAAAGTTCCGCATACTCTCAGCATATTTCCAGAATCAAACAACAATCGAGCAAGTATCATAATAGCAAAGTGCCTCAACTTATTTCTATTTATACGGTTCACTGCATTTTTAATATGATACAGGAAAGGTTGAAGGTCACTAGGAACATGGGATGAGAATCGTAATAACGACCTCACGCCTCAGGGTGGAAGCCCCTTTCCACCGATTCCACTCCGGAGACTATATTCACACCAATTGGTCACAACATGTAAGTAAACCCTGCTTTAATTAGGCCGTAATTGCTAATTGTAACTTAATAAGTATAGTATTAAAAATTGACATGTAAACTATGCCCGTCATTTTTAGAAAAATGTGTACAACCAGCTCTTGAAAACAGAGGCAAAGTTGGCTTGATAAACCAAGCACTGGTAATAGTGTTAGATTTTAAAGAGACCCAATGCATGAAAATTATTCAGACATAATGAAACGGACGTTTGCTGAAATCACTCCACAATTTTTGAAAACCATTTGGGTATTACATTTTGTAAAAAGAGGAGTAACTATTTTCCTTTTAAATTTTTTCTTCTTTGATTTTTGAGCACCTATTTTTTCTCACTTGCCGGCTGGCTGTCGACGCCACTCTGCACCATCCCAGTTTAGCAGGTTGCTGCTGTAAAGGAATCACCACACAAGTACAAGTAAGCTTCTCTTCTCACACGGACGCTAACATACAGTCCAACTTTGAAAAGCATGCAGTCGTCCGCTCCCAGACAATTGCTATTCTATACTTTCACTTGTCACATCTTACTACAACCTGAAGTACAATGTGTGAATCCTGGTCTGAATGCTTTGAATTGTTTCAAACCCATGCTAGATAAGTCTACATTCTGGCAGGGATGCTATAAACACCTTGAATTTTCGTGGCCACGGAACTCTTGTACTTTTTACTGTTTTAACAGAATGTCACACCAATTGTTTCAATTTGTGGGAAGTGAAATTTCAGTAAGGGTCGCACTTTCATTATGTCTGCATTTTTAATGCAATTTTGTCCCGTTAACACACTTTTTCAATATGCGGTATAATACACAAGCTGAGTTATGGACCAACAGGCAAAATTGCCTATTTTGGACCACAGCTGAACATGTTCTTCCGTAATCTGCAGATAAAAAACACTTTTCAGAATACTTTCTCATCTTTTCGAAACAAAACCATTTAAAACTTCAATTCAGTATGGTATCATAACAGTCACCTTATGCTTTACATTTCAGGGCTTACATCCCGCATCGGAGAGTTTATTTGACTATACAGCGGGTACTAACTCGATTTTTATTATGACCCATTGGGACCACAGGGACACCGCCTACACCGTGCTCCGATCGATTCCACAATATACAGGTTAGATTACTCGTTTTTTGAAATATTCCCGGAATATTCCCGGTTAAATGAACGGAGGATCCCCCGGGAGGAATTCCTTCTTTCAGCTCTATTCAACTGTGCGTTCGACTTGAGATCAAGGGAGCCGGGTTCGAGTCCAGGTCTCGCATTGGCCCGATTAATTAGATAGATGAAATCCCTGACAATGTTATTTCAATTTTTGCTCTCTCGTCACGTGTGTGCTACTGAACAAATATTGTGAATTTGATATTCGTACTACTGCAACTTGGAGTTTGGAAAAGCACAAAAGAAGCGTATGAGCACTACGGTTGGCAACACCGCTTCTCAGGAGGTCAAACATTTCGCTAAAAAATATACCTGTCGCATTGTCCAGTGGAGTGCATACTTAAATCATGATTTGTGTCCTGCTAACATTTCTTCGTTCAACGGTCATGATCATCTGAAGAAACTTGCCAGTTCCACACAACTTCAATTACAGAGAAACCACCTTCATAAAGAAGGCTCCTTTCGTAATATAATGTTTTTTTCCTTTAGAAATCGTAGTTTTAACCACATCACTTCACTTGTTAGAAGTATGTGGAAGGATAGTTTACCTTGACGTTTTCATTTTACCCTAGTGATCACATTGCCTACCATTAAAACACCCAAGATGGTGGCAAGACATTTCTGCTTGAACGTAACCACTTGAGGGGATCGGAGATTGATTTTGAATGTGATGATGATTTTCATTCTGATTGGCTCTCAACATCGTGTATGTCAGCCCGATGGAGAATGGACAGGGATGATATTGATAACGACTGCATTGGTATTGTACATAGTTTTAAGACCAGCAAATAAATATTCAAACACAAACACATGATCACTACCACACCACTTTATTATGTATTTAAAAACGTGGGGGATGTTTCTCTTCTTTAAAATATTAGGAAGAAATTACTATACCTAATTTTAACTTACTGTTACTATGGCAGTGATAACATTTTCACCATTTATTGTGCTCCTGCATGTTTTTGGATATTTTTAAAGTTCTTGATCAGTATACAAATATTTATTGTTTATTAATTACAAAAGTTGAAATTAAGTTCACTTTACGTTGAAATTAAGTTCACGTTAAACATCAAATTGTTTTCCATGGGAAGTGGAAGTTATTGTAGTGGCGGGCCATTTCCTGTGAAATTTTTTCTTTGCCTTGAATTTTCCTTCAAAACGAAATAACTCATGGTATGAATGCAAGGCTACCATTTGCCGGAATCCCCATCAAACATTCTATTAAGTATTTGGTCATGCTCTTGAAATGTTTCTTCAGCACATCACAATTGTTAGAAGAACCATTTCAAAGCCACTGACTCAAGGAAAGTTAAGTTCAGAACCATTCTAATACATGGCAACACACACTTTACTCACATCAAAACGAAAGCTCTATTGCACTTAATGACCTTCTGCATTCACATGACCAACTATTGTTGCAGTCGAACAGTTATCAAGAATATAAAGATGATCAGACAGTGGTGGCGCCAGACCGCTTTTTCTTCTGGGGGGGCAAACGGGGGGAAAAGTGAATCTTGGGGGCAAAATTGAATTCCTGGGGGGCAAATATGTAAATTTGGCAAATTTTTTCATCACAACCAATTTTTTGGCCCAAAATCGCTGATTTTGGCCCCAAATCACTGAATTTTGCCCCCCCCCAAAATCACCCTTTTCATTATTCTTTCGACCAGGGGGGGCAAACGGGGGGGGGGGGGCTTAAAAAATTTATCACACCCCTGCCCCCCCTTGCGCCGCCACCTGGATCAAATTTTGTTAAGGGGCAACATGGGTCGCAGAACTTAGAACAAGAATGGAAATGATCACAACGCTAGGAGAAATATCCGCACTAATACAGCAATAATCTCCATACTATAGAATTGTTTAAGAAAAAGCAACTTCTCTAATTATGAACCATGTCTTTTTCTAATTTTTTAACCAGAGATTCTTATTGTGGCGGGCTGGAGACTCCGTGGCAGGGGAGTATTCAAGTAAAGGACCAGAAGAGCGCAGAGAGGTGGTGTACAGTTGCGACGAGGGTTACGAACTCTTTTGGCAAAAAAACCTAAAAATGTGATCCAAGAAGGAAAAATGGAACATAGCAAGCCTGGATGTTATGGTAAAGATACTGTCACACTAGGGGATATTAGTAGCATTAAGTCCCTGTTAAATAGCTTCAAATTGGAGACAAGTGTGTATAGCAGGCTTTCACCCGTTCAGCATATTGTGAACTAAACTTTTGTTGAGATAACTTAAACGTCGTGCTTTTAAACATTTGACACATGGTTTAAATCCTAAACATGTGGTCATCTACACACTACTGCCGAATTCTCAAAGCATAGCTTGTTTTCCGCTATGGGGTGTGTTGAAGTGTGTTCTACTCTACAAAGGGTAGTTCACTTGACATTGAGAACGGTTAACTTGACAAGTAGAATGCACTGGCATGTAGGAGACAGTTTAACTATTTTCATTCA